>BMAO01011954.1:0-22419 GCA_019973975.1 Trichonephila clavata
TGATATTATATGTAAAAATACTACAAAATAATAAAACTTTTTTGTAATTTCTATTCGTATTTAAATATTTACACTAGACCTTGTAATACAGATGTTCTACAGCTTATGCTACGCACCTTTTAAAACCAAATCTTAAACAAAATTAATTTTTATCACAATCAATAGGACCACAATTACTGATTTTAAAATTCAGATTCTCTCCTTAAGTTTCTTTTATTGTTCTTAAATCCCACCACAACAAAGCAATTCAAACGGTCCAACTTTTACACGTTTATATCTTTTTATGAAGCCATAACATCCACTGAAACCATGAACCAACGTGTATCTGATTGACCACTAAAATCTTTATACATAATCATCCTGTTCTTATTTTCTATACTAGCATCAGTCTTTTTTTTATTACCTCCCCTTCTCAAAAGGCACGACACAAAAGGCAATAGACCCGAAAAAAACCGTTTGTCGTTTACCAACTGAGTTTGAGAAAAGTGATGTCGTAAAAAAACATGCAGTGGATGGAGCAATCCCCTACAATAAATGTCCCATGGCAAATATACGGGGTTATTAACAAAGAGCGGTTAACCCATACAACAAGCTCTGATAATCGGAAGGATATTAATTAAATTGAGAGGGAGGTGTTGTGCAATGACTTCCGCATCTCTATTTAAGTTACTGGATCCTTGAATTTCTTCTTACTCAAAACAGAGTACGGATTTGATGGTGGGTTTTGACCAGAGTAAGAATGAAAATTGAAGTAAGTTGGGATTTTCTTTGTATTTGAAATTGAGGTTTTAGTATTCGGAATTCAGTTATTGTTTGGAAGTGCATTTTTATGTCTAAAGGCTAAATTGACTAAAAAGTAGAAATTTCAAAAAATTATTATTAATGTACTCCTTTGTTTGCATGGATTTATATGTTAAATTAGTCAATTAGTTAATAAATATGTCATATATTAATGATGCTTTCATCTTTCAATAATATCTCTCTTTGAAATATTGCCCATTAATTATATTAAGGAAAAGTTTTAGTAAATCAAAATTTGGTGAAATTATTTTTATAAGTATAGAATACTTAATTGTTTTAAAAGCTGTTGCTTAAATTTTTTTGACTTTATTTTTTATGATACACAGTTTTTGTATGGAATATTATGAAATATAGTCAATAATGACTACTTTCGTTTTGAAATTGTGTAAAACCAAGAATATTATGATATATAAAGTATGTTCATTTGGGTAGGGGTATATTCATTAGGGTTCACATCTACATATAGAAAAAAAAATATTATTAATCAGAACTTCCCTATGCGGAAGAGATGTTCTATGGTATGGAGATTAGGATAATAATAACTAATTTAAATCAAGAATATCAAACTCAAAGACTAACTTGAGCCAAACAAACAAGGTTCAACTTTAGATGGGCCGCAAAAAAAAAATCAATATTTTTTAATGTAAGTTTATTTTGAATTATACTTTATAATAAACCGAAGTAGAAGAACAAGAAAAATTTAATGTTTACATCCTGACACTTGATATCTCTTCTCTACTACTGTCTTTACTATTTAGGGAGAAATTTTGATACATATTATTGTATGCCGATATATTGCGCTGGCCACAAAAATGTTCGTCGTGGCTGCATGCGGCCACGGGACACGAGTTTGACATCCCTGATTTAAATCATTTCAAAATATAATATTGCCAGAAAGGGTTAAGTTTTCGAAAAAAGGGAAAATAATTTGGGTTAAATGGTTTTAGACTCAAAATGAAACTGTTTTTCTACTATATAAATAACCCAAAATGATGATTATTGATGAATAAGTACTGAGTTGTGAATAGTACTATGTACATTACAACATTTCATAACCCCAGTTGTCTAATCCTTCCACCTCCCGAAAAATGGGAAAACATATTATAAAGGTGATTTACTTTTAACGCCTACTAAAAATTGAAAATGACTTTTTCTCAATGATACTTATTGAACTTGGTGGGGAATCCCCCACCCTACCCGACCAGTTACAGAAACGATAGAAATTAATATTTTTTAGAAATAAAACCGTTATTGGGTTTAAACTCGCTTTTTCATTTATCGTTTTTTTGTAAATGTCTGTTATTTTAAGATGGTGTCTGACTTGGTGGGGAAATTTCCCACCAAAATTTGTTTTCTTTTATCATTTGAAATCGATTTTTTTGTTCTTTTGTGATTTGGAATTTTAAATTTTTTTTAAAACTGTTTTGTCGGTATTTTTAGATATTTTATCGTGCATTTTAATATTTTAACAAATATTTGGCGCAGCATAGCCAAAATTGGCTTTTGTTCCATAAAACCAAAAGTCACTCACTCATTCTCCCTCCACCTTCAAATTAATACGATCCAAGCTTTTTTTTACTTTATTGCACACTGTCACGGCGTTAGTAGTTGCTTTTAATTTAGTACTATGGAAACTGTTTAATGTACCCGGTGTTTTTTTCTTGTAGCTATTTAGTAGATGTCCTCTAAATATGTCTCAAAAAGTACTAAAATACTTGTCTTTCTTTAACAAAATTTTGACTTTTTACCGTAAAAAAAGCTCAGATACCCAAATTTCATTTTCCTTGTGGCAGTACTTAACATGGAAATAGATTTTTATTTTATCTTTTCTTTCATCTATATTCTAGACCAGCGTTTCTCAAACACTGGGAGGCTCGCTTCCCTAGAGGGGCGTGATAACACTATAAGGGGGTGCAAGCATATTGAAAAGTCGAAAACACGAGAATAGTTTTAAAAAATCATTAATTTACTAAAAGTAAACAAACATAATACATTCTGACATAATAAAAATAAAATACATATTTACAATGATATAATACACTTATAAATATATCAGTATTGCGCAATATGTATTTTATAATTAATTTAACAAGACTAAGTGATGAACACGTTTAATAATTACCAGTGATCCATGGGCTTGTCATATATAAATTTATACACAAAAATTAACAATTATCTTGATAATTTGTAAGGTTTAAAATTAATAACCTAAATACCGATTAAAAGTTACGCGATTCGCTCCCCAATGCCACCATTTAACACGTAGGCGAGCGTATGTGGTATATTGGGGTTGGGGTAGAAAAGGAATAAATAAGCAAATCCTCTGAAATAAGTAAATCCTTCACTAACACTATCAAAGTCATTTTATAATATTCCAAAGCCTTCGGAATAATTTTATGGATAGCAGTGCACAAAAGATCGTACTTCGGAAAAACGTATGTAGGGACAATTAACTATTTGTCTGAGCGAGACGTTTATATACGCCGGCGGCACTTAAGATGTTAAAGTCGTATTGTAGGTATGTTTAGCGTCAAAGTATAGTATTATTGAATTCAATACATTGTTATTGTCTGGAGGAGGAAGGGGGCGCGATGAAAATTATGATTAAATACTGCGTCGCAAATATTGAAAGTTTGAGAAGCATTGTTCCAGATAACATCTTTTCGATATAGGTTGGTTTTGAAATTCTGAAAAAAAAAAATTTCGATCCATTCTAATGTTCAATCTTTTAGAATGTTTTATAAGGCATTTTAAAACATTTTATTTTATCACGAATTGCTTAAAATTATAGAATTTTTTTACTATCTAAAAATGAAATCTGCTCTTAGTTCTTACAATTACAAAATATTTGTAATAATTTAAAATTGAAAGCATAATATGCATATATATGAGTGATTTGATAACAGTAAAAATCCTTATTTCCTTCCAGAGTAATGTTTGAAATCAAAATAAGTAATTTTGTAACAATTCTTATTAAACTTTCGTAATCGAATGCTTCAAAAACTGATCAGATCATAAAACACCCTGAAAACATATTCCCCGCAACTGTTTATTTTTAAATTAATTATATGATATATAATGTTTAACATTACAATTTTTTACGCTGAAGAAAGTTTGTAGTTTCGGTATGATAAAATGATCTTATTTTAATGTACTTTTTTATTCGATTCCACAAACACTCTCGAAAAAAATCATATTTCTCAAAGCAGTGAGATTCTATAAAGAAATTTATTGCTTTAAGAAACAAATGAGCTTCGAATATAAATCAAATTTGTAATAACAAATCACATAATGCCACAGAAAGTGATGTATCTTGACTTATGTGGAAAACATATAACGTACTTGAAGAAGTGTGAAACTTCATATTGCCTCTCAAATCATAAAACTTGATTTATTGTTTATAAAAATTGACGATGCACTTCATTCATGTAATACAAATCCTTACGTTTCATTTTGTTCCATAGAAACAAAAAACATAAAAACTTAGTGAATAATTATTTATTGATACTGTGCAGTTTTTTATACGTATTTTTTCAAAACAACATGCAAATTTTAATTTTCCAGGATAACTTTCCAAGTGTTATTTTGGAAACACTCTCCGTCTTCCTACTCACAGGTGTTCATAACAAACAATTTATCTCAGCAAAATACATCTTTTGTGCACGTGAATCTTTGTAATTTGTGTCACAGGCTGTCGGGTGTCTTACATTACACCACGTTTAACAAAAGCTTAAGGTGTATATAAATATTTCATTTCCAAATGGGTCACAAATGCGTGGGAGAAGATCCGAAACCTGAATTAGCATAAGATGAAAACACAATGACATGACTTTTCATTGTCCAGATTGATGAATCGCTTATGGTTGGAGAAACAACTTTAATACATATAGTTTTTTATGGTTAAGGAGGATTTATTATTGGTTTATATTTAGGGAAACAATAGTATGGGAAATGTTTGTGATGGTTTGAAATATTTCGTTTTTTTTTCTACATAAAATTAACCTAAGATGTTTTTATTTAGATACATGACTGGTTTCTATTTTTTGCTATTTTTACTTGGAAAATGACAAGGAAATTGAGTTTATTATTCAGAGGCTTTAATACAGATCAAAAAGAATAACTAAAATGAAGATGCCAGTTCTTTCAATTATTAAAAATTATCCTAGTTTTATGTAAAATTTTATTTCGAAATGAGGCTTGCAAAAATAAGCAGTAAAGTCTGGAAGTTAATGTTCTTATTCTGATATTATCATACGTAACATCAATATTAACATTCTTTTTTTGAAGAAATGCATTGAGAATTGTTATATATTGTAAATATTTTGGAAAGTTTGAAAATGAAATTATTTTTAAATCATTATTCTATAGTCTAGTAGTATGCAATCTAATATAATCAACCACTTAGGTGTTTTTCAAAGTTCAAGAAGATCTAGATTTAGCAGCTGCTTCATCTTTTTTTTTTACAGTATGATTTTTTAGATTTAGTCTAAATTATATTTAAAGTGTTTTTCGATCATGGTTTACATTTTCAGTTTTTCTTACACTGTGATGCATAATTTTTAATTGAATATTAAATTTAGGACCCTATAAAGAGCAAGTTTATCCCTATTTCACGGTCCAAAGTCGATGACAGCTTTAGAAAATATAATACTTTTACATTTTGATCTGTTGACTTTTCTTCATAATGTTGGTTTTCTGTCTTTGGTTCTAGTTTTCAAAATGTAAGCTCCCTTGATTTTACTTCATTATTCTCTTTAATTATCTTTCTCTCTCTCTCTCACTCTCTGCATATATATATGCGTGTATGCATACGTGCGTGCGTGTGTGCGTGCGTGCGTGTGTGTGTGTAATCGTTGGTTAAAAGTGTATGATATTTCGACAGAATTCAAGAATATTACAAATGGCATGGAGAATATTAGAAGAAATTTAACCATCATCCCCCTTTTTTACATATTTAGGTTAAAATATTTTTAACTGAGATATATTTCATTTGTTGATTATATCGTTAATTTTCTTAGAAAATAGACTTTTTGCAAAGTTTTAAAAGAACATGAATTTAAAGAAATGTTAGATTTGTTGATTTTTGTATTGTATGATTCTTAAAGGCAGGTATTATTTCGCATCATTTATTACTAAATGAGTATAAAAAAATTAGGAAAGAGTTTGCATCATTTGAGTTATTAAATGTTTTATGAGAGCATTACAATTTTTATGCTAAAAAATGTTATTTATCAATATTTTCGACAACAAAAGAGATAATAAAACCCAATAGGAGGAAAGGTTTTGAGTCAGAGTAATTTGGAAAATGCCTTTTTCTCTTCCTGATTTGAATATTTCCTCCCGTCAAATTACTCTTAGAAATACCTAATATGATAATTAGTTGTTGACATTTTCCGGAACGTAAGTATGACGGATGATCTTTATTCGGTAAGCAGTAAAATCAAGCTTAACTTCCTGAATATATTTCTTTTTAAATGTCAAGCATTTTCAGAAACGGGAAAAATATATTCTATTCATAGTTATCCTCAAACATATTACTGTTTCAAATAAAAATAATAATATTCCTCGGAAATACTAAAGCAATACAATAAAAAGAATTCCAATGAAATACCTATAGAAATAATCACTCTATTAAATCCAATAAATATTAAGAAAGAAATCATGAAAAAAATGATTGAAAAAGGCCTATATTATATTCTATGTTTTACAATATAATATTGTAGGCTACTTACTAAATTACAGCAATTATCCTCTTAAATGGTAGTAATTAGGGCAATTGATTGGAATGATATTTCTTTACCGAGAATTCGAAATCTTAAATGACACTAATTAAGTATTAATGAGCAGAATATATTAAACGATGAGAAAATACAGAATGAAATATTAAAACAGTAGTGCCAAAAAAAAAACTCTCAGTTCTGGAATACCACAAAAAAAGTTTCCGAAAGAAAGTATAATTTTCATTAAGGAATATAGAAAAAACTGTATTAAAATTGCTTTGGAAATTATTTTTGCATGATTATGAAAAAAAAAAAAAAAAAGATTACATGTGAAATTATTTGCTGTTTTTATAGGTCACTTATAATGAAGAATTACGTATCGCGTATTATCTTTTTTCTAATCGCAAAACCTAAAATAATTATTCATTCTTTTCTTTTACTTTTCCTATGAAAATATTTCTTCAAGATGAATAGTTCATAAATATTTATAAATATATAATGTAATAAAAATTCAATTTTAATTACATTCGATGGATATTAGTAATACAAAAGAGGTATTTATACTAATATTACCGATGCTATAATATTAAAATTATACTAATACTTGATTTAATTTATAAGAAATTTAATTTAATTTAATTTTATCAATTCGTAAAAATTCATGGAGCGAAAAAGATTAATAATTAAGCATAAGCAATTGAAAAACTTTACGCTCTTTTTTGTTATATTAATATAATAGTATATTTAAAACACAAATATCTGTGGGATTATAGTTATGTTTTTGGTAAAGAAAATAATTACGTTTTAATAATCAAAACTATAATTTTGTATGCAAAGTTGTGAAGCAATAAAAAAGAGTTAACAATAGGAAATATAACAACAAATTTATTCACGGTTTTTGTTGTTGTTTTTTTAAAATTCGAACTTCAATTTTTGACAGCATTGTAATTAGAGTGTGCCCAAAAATAATAAAAAAATTAACATATTTTAGAATTTATATCTCTTTTAGGAATTCATGTATCTTATTTCCGAAAATAAAAAAAATATTCGAAGAGAAATGCCTTGAATTTAATTCTAAGATTGAACCAAAAGAAAAAAAACCTACCTTCTTTAGAAACAGATTGATATTATCTTCCTGAGTAATAATAATTAAATAATCCTGTACATTCGTTACTAATTTATACGAAATAACAATTTATTCAAATAAAATAAATTGATAAGTAATAAAGGGAATTATTCAATTTAATTCTAAGACTGAACTAAAGAAAAAAAAAACACCTTTTTTAGAAATAGATTGATGTTATTTTCCTGAGAAATAATAATTAAATAATCCTTTATATTCGTTATTAATTTATACAAAATAACAATTTATTCAAATAAGATAAATTAATAAGCAATAAAGTGATAAATTAATAAGTATAAGCACTTTTTAAAAGTTTCTTAGTTTTCTTTCGTTGTTATTTTTATTCTTTATCTTCATTCTTTTTCATACTTTTCATCATGTTTCAAAAGAACAACTTTTATTTTATTTTTAAATGCATAATCATCTATTTTTTGTTGTCTCTACTTGTATTTTATTTTCTACATATTAAAATAAAAATTACATAACTTTTCCATTTTTCCATTCCAGGTGATTATTTTGCTGATTGCCTCTACAGTTATTGAAGCTAGTTTGCTGAACACAGGCTTTTACCCCAAATCTCTGTATGGGGGATTTAGTTACACAAGTCCATATGAGGCCATCAGAAACTATCACAGAGCAAGATACAACGCCAAAAAAGCATTCGACATTGCGAGACTTCGTGCTGGTATATATGGATTAGGAAATGGTTTCTATGGCTATGGATACGGAAACTTACTTTTTCCAAGATTCATTAAACCAGTTTTTCCAGGCTATATTGCACCCATAACACCTCCAATTGGACTTGGCTACAACAAGCCTTATATTCCAGCAGTCAATCCTCCTCCAAGTGTATTTCCTGTAAGTACAGGCTATGTTCCAAAGACTGGTTATGGAGGATCATATTCACAGAATTTTGCATATGGTAAGGGGTATTCCTACAGTAAGAACATTTTTGATGCTGGACCGAATTATCAATTTCCAAGAGTTATTTTGCCAGCTCCAAATTTCGTAGCTCCATCTGTACCTATTTCTAAGGTGACTCCGATAATTTTAGGGTCAGGATTTAAAACGTATTCTCCGGGATACCAGTACTCATATTTTGTCAAAGGTCCACCAGTCCCCAAAGGAATACCTCAAGGTAACTTCATTGGCTATAATTCTATTTATGGTACGAGGTACAACAAATTTCCTCCACCACTGCCAGTGACGGGAATCAAGGGTGCTCCAGGTTGGAAAGGTATTCCAATAGGAAGTGTGCCAATTGTTAAAGATCCCTTTAGGTATGATCCAAATTTCAATGTAATGTTTGACGATTATCAAGCAAGGCAGTTGATTGGAAGCAACAAAGAAACACCTTGGGAAAACTTTCCAAGTGATCCTGTACTTGGAAATACTGGTTATAGCTTACTTCCTCCTGTTGGACAAGATTTTGGCGCCATTCCTCCACCTTTTGGATCATTTTCTGATCCTTATAAAGGTTATGCTGCAAGATCAGATACAGATGCTTTCAAATCCAACGAATCTTTGAAAAGTTCTTCAGATGCTCCAGATTCGATGGTACAAGGTCCTGAAAAATCAAGTAGTCGAGAAATAGACAGTGAATCAAAATCCTTTTTAATGAAGCAGGAAAAACCTATTTAAAGAACAAGTGTTCGAATCATTTTTGATATTTTGGATACCTCAGGAAATATAACCTTCTCTATGTATTTCAGGGTACTACAGACACAGATAATAATTAATATAATGTAATGTTTATGTAAACTAGCATATTTTTCAAGGGATTAGAAAAATGGAAGATAAAATATATGCCTTGATTTTGCCATAGACATTACTAAAAACCAAGATATTGCATAAGATATTTGTTAATTTTTTAGCAACTACAAATGCTTTTATGTCTTTGTGATATGGGGTTGCCTGGGCATAAAGATGTATTATTATTATAGATATTTATGTTAATTAAATTATATTTTTTGTATAAAATATTAAATAACAGACTATTACCCCTCAGTTTGTGATATAATTATGATTAAATTTTCACATAGAGTGCTTTGAATTAAGATGGGCATGTATGAAATGAAATTTCGAATAAATTATTAATTTGAAACACTAGAAAATTCTCATGTATTTTAAGTTTATTTAAGTTTTAATTTATGTTTATGTAATCTTAAATATCTATGATTTGTTTTTTATACTCTTGAATGTTAAATAAACAAATTTTATTGAGTTGTATTGCAATAAATATGTTATGAGCATATCAGCTTTTATATTTTAAATTTTGTTGAGTTTTCTTATACCAAGGTTTCTTAAATCAAAATTATTTTAATTATTTCAGTACACTCAGAAAGTAATCGAAAATTCAATTAATATTTGTGATTGGTGGATTTTTTGGGAAGTAATATTCTTAATTCATCATCAAAGAAAATTTTTTTTCTGTATCTATCATTAAATATTTAACATAATAATTAAAATTAGTTATATATTTAAAAATTGAATGTGTAATCATTGAATAACCAATGGAAATATAATCCTGAACTAACTTAATAGTTGACTGTAGCTCTTTGATGTAATGTGTAATATGTAATAACACTCAATAAATATGTATTTTATCCAAAGGGCATTATTATTTGTATTATTAATATTCTTGAGAATAGATATCATGAAAAAAATATCTTGGGAAGTACTTTTTAATACATGAAATCACGTCTCAAAAGGGTTTCTGTCTGTCATAATAAACGTAAAATGAATTACAGAAATTAAAATTTTTTTCTACTGTTAACATTCAATAGGAATCACAAAATATTTTTAAAAAGATGTTTCAACAACAAGAGGAAAAATTTGTGAATTGCTATTTCAAAATTCCCAGAATCATTCTTTTTCATTAAAAATAATTTTAGAAATTTTTTCCTAGAGTAAAATGTTTATAAAATGTAATTTTATTTTTTATTTTCTTTAAATTATACTTTTGACCTACTTTGAATGGCGTAAAATATTTCTTAATAAATTTTTAAGCAAGATGGTTTATAAAATGATATCATACAATTTTTTCAGTTGGATTCTGTATATCATCTATATATCAAATAAATAATATACCTACAACATGCACAGTAAGTTACAATGCATGCTGTAAATATAAGAATAGCAACTATCACTCAATATTTCATTATCTGTAAATAAT
Organism: Trichonephila clavata; assembly: GCA_019973975.1. NCBI lineage: Eukaryota > Metazoa > Arthropoda > Arachnida > Araneae > Nephilidae > Trichonephila > Trichonephila clavata. The sequence goes on from BMAO01011954.1 coordinate 10,820, forward strand.
CTGAACAGATTTTGGGTATTTAACACATCAATATTTTAAAACAATTAGATCATGGAAAGAAGGTCATTGAAAAAACACATAATACACTGCTGGCCACCGTAAATGCAACACCCTGAAGGAAGCACGCAAATAACATGAAATTTACAACATGCATTAGCGGAGGTGAGATACACAAATGATTATAATTTCAGCTCAGACACACATCACGCACTCCTGTGGGGCCACCTCAAAGCGCTATTTAAGGCTTGGAGATTTCGACGATTTCAAGTTCGGCAATTGTGTTTTTCTTGTGGTTTTTTTCAAAAAACGATCAGTTATGCCTCGTAGAAAACAGCGATCAGCTTTTGATCAAGTATCCGATTTCGACAGAGGAAGGATAGTGACCTACCGAGATTGCGGATAATCTTTCAGGGAAATCGGTAGTCGTGTTGGACGAAACCAAACAACTGTAATGCGGATATGTGACCGTTGGATGCAGGAGGGTACGACGGACCGACGTGGTAACTTCACGTGAGGACAGGCAAATTGTGCGCATGGCAGTGACGGATCGCGCAGTCACATCACGAACCATAGCACAGCACATTAAGTCTGTAACACATCATTCAGTGTCTACGCGTACCATTCTACGCTGTTTACAGCATATTGGTCTTTCCGCAAGACGTCCATTGCTTGGTCTACCCTTGACGCAGAACCACAGACGTCTCCGCCGCCAATGGTGCGATGAAAGAAGGATGTGGGTGGCAGAATGGAATGAAATTGTCTTTACTGACGAGTCACGCATCTGTCTGCAACACCACGATGGTCAGAATCGAGTCTGGAGACACCGTAGAGAGAGGATGCTGAACAGTTGCGTTATGCACCACCACACTGGTCTTGAACCGGGTATTATGGTATGGGGTGGTATTGGATATCACTCTCGCACTCCTTTAGTACGCATTGCCGGTACTTTAAACAGCGAGCGCTACATCTCCGAGGTGTTGGAGCCAGTTGTCCTTCCTTACCTTCAGGGCTTGGCCACAGCCATATTTCAACAGGATAATGCGTGACCACACGTGGCACGCATTGCCCAAAGGTTCTTCGTCAATCACCAGATTGAATTGCTTCCCTGGCCGGCTCGCTCTCCGGATCTTTCACTGACAGATAACATGTGGTCCATGGTTGCTCAACGATTGACCCAGATTACACCCCCAGCTGCCACACCAGATCCACTTTGGCAACGTGTGGAAGCTGCTTGGTCTGCTGTACCCCAAGAACACATCCAAAGCCTCTTTGAATCAATGCAGAGGCGTGTGGCAGCGGTGATCTCCAACAATGGCGGCTACTCTGGCTACTGATTCTGGCAGGAACCCCACTTCAAAGAAGTCTTTAAATTTAATCATTTGATACTTGATCAACATCTTATCTACAAAATAAATATTGTTGTGCTATCTCTTGTCTCTCTTGGTGTTGCATTTACGGTGGCCAGCAGTGTACATTTAAGTAACTAGAAAAATACTTAATGCTCATTTAATGAAGTAACACAATCAACTCAGAATATTTTGAAAACATACATTTTTTGTCTTTTATTCATACTTATTTCACTTTTTCATAAATTTATTAGATAATTTTTCTAAAAAATATCGTACAAAAGAAATTTTTTTAAAAAATTCTGAACACTATTTAGTAAACTAAGTACAACGTTATAATTAAAAATAAAACGTCTTGTATTAATTGCAATCGAAGTTTTAAAACTCTATTTAAGACTCAAACACAAATATAGCACACAATGTAATTTAATACATTTTAATTCAAGTTTCTATAGCATTATAAAAAATAATTATGAACAAATATGAATGCTGTATTTTTTGCTATAGTAGTTTTTTTAAACAAATGTAGGATCTTAAGTTAACTCTGCAAATTATTTATGTATTTTTTATTCGATTCAAATCCTTTTTAATTCTTTATTATCAAATTTAATCAAAATTAATTTCAATCAAAAACGTTAATCAAAATAAAAACTCAGATATTTTAGTATAAAAAATGTTTATTATTCGTTTATTAATCTTTGATTTCATCACAGTTGAGTTGAGGGTGAATAATTTTAAATTATATTACGAAGACAAGAAACTGAAATATTATGCAATTAAATATAAAATTAAAAAGAAGCTAATTCCTTCAATGTTTGTACTTCAAAATCCTAGTAGATATCCCGGAAGAGAAATGCGTTTTAAGTGAAATGATAAAAAAAAAATTATATAAAAATATTGTAGTATTATTCTTTGTTTTGCTTCCATTAGCCAAAATTCTAATTTTATTCTCATGAGGATTTTTTACATTATTTATTTGTATAGGGCTGTTTTTCAACTTATATTTCAATTTGATACGCCTGCCTTTCGATCAATCGAATCGAATCACTGATGTATCCCTAAAAATATCGTCTGCAGATCACATAATTTAATTGAATAAAAATTATTTATCACTCAATTAAAGAAATATGTATCTGGAAATGAAACTCGATTCCATTTCTTACTGAATAATTTTTTAAGGAAGGCAGGTAATATATGGTAAAAATTAGGGTAATATTAAAGTTTACTTTTTAACACAAATATAAGCATTAGAATTAAAAAATATTTTTATCATTAGTTGAAAATCAAATTTTAGACATTTTATGTTCATACAAAGCATTTTAACAGAAAAAACATTTTGGATCAGAGTCCACGAAAGCTTTTGTATATACTTTGCAACGAATGATAAAGTGGAAGAACTACACTCATAATCGTTGTTATATTAGGGTCTTACTATTTTGTTGGTAACATAATATATCCAATACATTATTTTAGAGATTTTTTTTTAATCAATCATTTCACTGGTGAGTTTTTTTTTTGGTTACTTAAGTAGTTCACGACAGTAGTTCATTCTGTCTAGAAAAAGGTGTAATAATGATAATAAAATAATTAAATAAAAATATCTTGAATTTAAGTTGAGTTACAAGTTAAGTGCTTACTTTTGTTATTAATTAGTTAATTTTATTTATTTTTTTTACTCTTTCTTCTAATAAACTACGATAAAAATAATTTGAAATACATAGTCGTAAGATTTAACTGAGATTATAATGCAATTATAATCTCATATTAAAGAACAAAAAAAGACCTTTCCAAACGCATATGGATACTTTAAGAGCAATTATTTTTCAAAAAAAAATTATACTGTAAGATATATTCTGTTACAAAAATTTAAAATATTCCAAGCATCAAATTTCAAAAGTTTTAATTTTTTAAAAATAAAATTCCTATAACTTTAAGATATTTTCGTTTTTTTTTTTTTTAAATCCTGTGACTTTAAGATATTTTAATTTTTTTAAATATAAAACTCCTATGACATTAAGATATTTTAATTTTTTAAAAATAAAACTCCTATTACTTTAAGATATTTTAATTTTTTAAAAATAAAGCTCGTATGACTTTAAGTTTAATTCCGTCATTGCTAAAAGATCTAAATTTTCCAGAAATTTTAAGAATTTTAAAATGATTTTTGAAAATAACTTGAATATATTTTCTAATATATTTTTTCCTAAACTAATAAAACACGTTTATATATACATAAACGCGGATCGAATTCTTTTATTCATCTTCCAAAGAATACTTTATTCATTAACGCAAAAAAGAAAGTTCTTTCTCATACAACGAATTTACATTTTTGGAGAAGGATTTTCCCACCATCCGTACTCCATAAAATACCTTCCAAGCTCAAGGATAGGGTAGTTCAAGTTACTCAACACCATTACGCAAAAAATAGACAATTTCTACATATCAGGTATGACCGCGTTACGCAATTCTCTCTCTCAAAAAGAAAATAAAACACACATCAGGAAATAGAACGCTTCCACTCACGGAATCCGAAATCGAAAGTCTGTGGGTTTTTTCCCCTCTTCCCCACCCATTACTTGTTGTTCGTTCCAGCACAACAAAAACAGAACAAAAATGTCGCTTTTTTGCCAACAAGGGGCCTGAATGATTTCCGCCTGGTGAACTGACCTTTATGCAAGCAAATGATTGCTGAAAATTGCCCCGACTGTGAACAACATGAGAACTACGTTCCAGCGAGCTGAACACGGATGGATGTGGGTCACAACCAGCGCGTTGTCTTCACTTCACCAAATGTCCCTTAATAGTTGTCCTTCGTGACTTAATTTGCAATTACTTTCTTTTGGGCGTTCCAAAAATAAGCATGCGCATTGCAGACCTCGTCTTCATCATCAGCATAATGGACCAAACTTTCTGTTTCTGGAGAGTTATGGGTCTTCCGTGATGTGTTTGACGCGCTGCTGACATTCAATTTCGTATTGTCTGTCGATGAGTGGGCAGATTTATTGCGCGGGAATTTATTATTCAACACCTTGATGTGGAGAATCCGATGAATTTGAGAGGAGAATGCGTGAAGTAATGGGTTCAAGGACTTTTCAAGGGCACGTTCTGATGAAATAATGTGATTTTGGGTTGCGGATGATAATTGTTGTGTGATAAATGACTGTCTGCCCCTAATAAAAAAAAAGATAAAATATAAGTAATATATAAATTTGTAAATACTTTAATCAATGACAATGAAACTCACAACATGAATCCCTGTTTTGTTTAATGCATTACATGCTGTACACTTTTAGGGTTCATTTGTATTGAAATTGTTTCTGTTAGTATGATTTTATTCTGTTCTGGATCTATACTACTTTCAGAGACCTTATGCACATTTTCTAAAGTTAGTTCATGCAAATAGACTACGAAATAAAGCAAATTGCATCGCAAATGGTTTTATCTTCCAAGTAGAGGTTCATTTTTGTTATATCTCCAAACCAGAGAGTTTATTATAAAATTTATTTAAATTAAAAAACTATTTACTTCTTAATCGATTTTACATTTTCTATTCTCGAATCGTAAGATATTCGACTACACTAAAATTGTGAATTTTGCCAAACATTGACAATTTATTTTATGATTTTATTTTATAGGGCATCTTATTAGCTTTACAAAAATACCAAGTTTATTATTTTCCGTTCACTAGAACAAAAACTACAAGTGTTTTAGTATAAGCAGATGCCCTTACTTTAAGCAAAATGTCATACTTAAAAATGCGTTTAACTCGAAATGTGTTTTTTTTTTGAAAAAACACAAACGGGGACTGCGATTGCTCAAAAAATTTTGAAATTAGTAATTAACTGAAATTTTTTGTGTGTATTCTGTATAATATGGATGTGTTTCAACCTTCAAATTTATCAATCACTTTTACTACAAGATTTACAGTCCCTTATGAGAATATAATCACTGTTTATTTAAGCAATTTCATATAATAACTAAGATGAAGTGCCCTAGTTTTTGTAAAAATTTAAATATCACTTATCCTGAAGATCATTTCACAAATCAATAGCATGTCAACACATCAGAATTAAAAAAAGTTGGAAAATTTTCGTAAGCTTTTGTTACAAAATATGTTATTTTCTTGTAAATTTTTACCTATTTTTTCCCATTTAGTTACCTATTTTTTCCCATTTCCCTATTAGTTCCTATTTCTTTTTCTCTTCTTTATTGTAGCATATTTATTTATAAAATGTATTAAGTAAATCTACAAACCACATAGAAAGAAAATCCCCATAGCTACATTTTTTTAATAAAAGTTGTCGCAATTAGTCGGATAACTTAAGCACTTCGTAAATAATTATGGAAATAGCAAAATTCTACATGTTCACTATAAACAACCTTTGATACTCCCAAGTATCATAATTAATCATGAATTCAACTACCATGGTTTCAAATAAGTATCTCAAGTTTCGTTTTATGACTGATAAAAGTTACGAGGGCAATTTGGAAACTAACCACCGTTTGGACATGGCGCAGGAAGTACAGTTCGGAGCGCCCTCAATCGAATGCACGAGTAACCTGTGATTCAGTAAGCTTCTAGTCGGCCAGTGACTGTCCTAGGGCCAAGAGTTAGCTAGTTATAAAGTGACAAAATGTGTGCGCCTTAGAAAATCCAGTGAAATGTGAGGTGCGAGGCGTGATACGATTTCTTTGTGCCAAAAAATTGTCCGCAGCGAATATTGAATTGTGTGCCGCTTCAGGGCCAAAAATTATGAGTGAGGGTGTAAAAGATACGCTTTTTTCAAGGGTGGAAGAACAAACATCCATCAGGAATCCCGGAGTGGTAGGCCATCTGTAGTGAGTGCTAATTTCATCAAAGATATGGATGCAAAAATTCGTTTGCACCAAAATTTCACAATCTCCCAATTTTCAGAACATTTTTCAAATATTTCTCAAACATTTTTGTGTGAAACAGTCCGGGAACATTGGGCTACCGGAAGTTCTGTGTTCTATGGGTACCGAAAATGCTCACGGAGATTCACAAAACCAGTCGAATGAGTGCTGCCTTAGAATTTCTTTCCCGGTACCACACGGATGGGGAGGAATTTTTGAAAAGAATAGTGAGTGGTGACAAACCTTGGGTAGTGCATGTCATTGCGGAGACAAAACAACAGTCTGAGGCATGGGGTCATACCGGTTTTCCAACCCGACTGAGGGAAGCCCGTCAAACTTTATCAGCTAAGAAGCTGATGGTTACCGTCTTTTGGGATGCTCAAGGAATCTTGCTTATCGAATTCATGACACGCGGAGCAACAATAAGTTCCGAAGTTTACTGTCACACGTTGAAGAAACTGAAAAGAGCCATCCAGAGCAAACGTCACGACCTACTGAGTTCTGGGGTTGTGATTCTGCACAATTACGCGCGCCTTAACACTGCTGTAAGAGCACGAGAGGTTTTGCACGAAGTTCAAACAGGATGGGTTCCAACCTTCTCCCTACAACCCGGACTTGGCTCCTTCTGATTACCATCTGTTCACTGCAATGAAGAAGTGGTTTGGGGGACAGAATTTCGCTGACGATGAGGAACTTAAAAACGCTGTGACACATTGGTTTAAATCGCAGGCGGCTGCTTTTTACACAGAAGGAATTGCTAAATTGGTAAAACAGTACGACAAGTGCTTGAATAATGGAGGAGAGTATGTTGAAAAATAGAGAAGAGTTGTACCTTTGATATATAAACTCCCCCCCCCCCCGTCCTGGTTTGTTTGTTCGGAGGTTACTTTCCGAATTGTCCTCGTATTAAATGAAAACTTATTTGCTTAGAAATTAAAACCATTGTGCCTGATTTTAAAAGCGAAAAAAGGTTAATTGGTAGGGAAAAAAATCTTAATCTGTGATTAGGGTTGTTCAATCGGTAGTTGTTTCTTACCGCCAATGTTATTCGTCGACTAAGCATTCACACCAATGTTTTGATGTAACCCTCCGCGAGACTAGTATCTTCCTACTTGAACAGTGTGCGAATAGGACCATCAAGCAACAAATTAAAAAATAGCGACAAATCGCGTAATTTTTTGAATAAAAGAACCAGAGTTCACTAACATTTGCTTACTACAAGGGTATAATTACTGTTTATTTATATGCTTAAGGAATCCTTATATGTTAGTCTCTCTCTTTATACTCATCTATCACTTTTCTGATCTCCAAAATATAGCTTTTTGCAGCTTTTAGAGAGAGAAAAGCTTTTTTCAATATAATTTTATTTCTCTTACATGTAAAGTAATTATTTTTATTAATTTCAATAGTTAAATTTTTTCATTTAAAATATCTTAAATTAAACTTAGGGCAATAGAAAATTCTGCACGTTTCTAAAAATTCCCGATATAAGATTAGAGGCAGACAGTGCTAAGCACTTCATTCAGTTATCCTCAATAACTATTTAAATTCATCTCTAGAATTGCTAATTGAAATATCTGTGCAAATTAGATATATAGTGAAAATCGTTTAACGGTAAACAGAGGAGACTAAAATATTTTTTCGTGTTAAGAGATATTGCAAACAAAAAAGTGCTCAACAAAATTAAGTTTATTAGAGTACATTTTATTTACATAGATATGTATATAACCATGTACTTTTTAGATCAATGAAACAAAAACATTCCTTAGAACTTAATGAAATTTGTTACGAAATTTTCAAGTTTTTTGAAAAACAAAAACATTTATTGAGTTTTCGGAAAATAATCTGATTTTTTCATTGTCTTTTTTAGCATCAAATTGTCAACAAATTGTTCGATGTCATCCATTTTGTTATTCATTTCACCATTAGAATGTGCGTCTAAAGAACTGCGCATACTTTTCATGATGTTCTTCATTTCGGATGACGTGGGAATGGGAGCTACATTATTCATTTCAGTTTCGTTGTCGAAATCAGCATCAAGGATATTTTTTGAGCTTTGAAGAAATTTTAAAATATCTCTTTTTGCCATAATTGGGTCTGTACACACATTATCATCTTCTATTGCAACGAATTCTTCCGATGATACAGTAGGACACAGTCCAATAATACAAAAACTTACTCAAACATTTCATTAAGTGAAAGAAAAACTTTTCGTATAAAGCGATTTTCGTTTCGTGTTAAGAGAAAAAAAAATGCATGAAAATATATAGTAATTTGTCAGACCATTGTATTATTTCGTGTTAACCAATATTTCGTTTTAACCGTATTTCACTGTATCTGAAAAGTCCGAATATTTTATGCAAAGGTTAGAAATAATTTCACATAAAAGTTATTTTCATTTGTAATCTATTGTTTCTTTCATTTATATCAAACACCGTTTATTTATTATTTGTAAAAATTTTTCAGTTATTGTTAACCAGAGTTTTTCAGACTGTGAGGCAAACAGCCTTGAGAGTACATGAAGAATTTTTAAAAGCATACTAGCAAAATAAAAATTGATTGTTGACAAACAATTTCTTAAAAGCACGTGTTAAATTCAAAATTGCTTTTAAAAGCAATATTCAAAAAGCTTAGCAGACAATTCTTGAAGAAACTGAGATTCATGCATTCGGGAAAACAGTAAAGGAAATAATTTCTAACATTCTAACTGCAAGATACATCTCATTATATAATTCTTCATAAGTTATATTAAAAAGATTTACATTCATTGTACAAGGTGTGACAAAAAAAAAACGAGACTAAGTATGTAGTTTGGAAAAAAAGAGTCGAGATGGCAACAACTATTTTGGTGACACCATCCCACACACCACTTCTATCCATGTGTGTGGCCAGTTTCGCTTTAATCTATCACGCCAGTTGGGAGCACTGCGTCAATGAGTGAGCACGTGCAGCTGCATTCAGCCGGAAAAATGTCGAATCAACATCCAGTTTCTAGTGAAACTTAAGAATTCAACCTCGAAAACATTTCAAATATTAACTGAGGTGTATGGAGATAAAACTTTGTCTAGTGCACATGTGTTGGAATGACATAAGAAGATTTCAGTGGGAAAGGTCAGTGCTGAAGATGATGCACCTACTGGGCGACTAGAGGAAAGCGATTACAGACCAAAACATCGCCAAAATTCATATCAGTGAATTACCACTCTCATCAGTGGTCAGAATGTGAATCAACACTACTACATTGAAGTACCAAAAGGACTTCGTGAAAAAATTAGGAAAAAAAGTCCAGAATTGGGGAGTGATGGATGGCTGTTGCACCAAGACTGTGCACCCGCTCACAAGGCCCTATCTGTCAAGTAGTTTCTGTCCAACAAAAACATTACTGGGATGGGGCATCCTCCTTATTCACCTGATTTGGCCCCATGTGACTTTTTTTTTATTTCCTACAGTTAAATCTTGATTAAAAAGAACCTCATTTTACCTCAGTTGATCAGTTTCAGGCAAAAACGGAGAGTCTCCTAAAGGGATTTCAAAAAATCTCGTTCCAAAACTGTTACCAGCAATGGCAGCTCAGAATACAGAAATGTGTGAATGCTGAAGGGAACTACTTTGAAGGTGATACTGTCACGGAGAACTGATTCTGTTAAGTACAGTAATTTATTGGACCAGTCTTGTGTATTTTATGTGTCACACCTCGTAATCCGTAATGACTGGCAATTAAGAAACTAACACTATGCTATATTTATTTTTTCCTACGTAATGTGATTTAAACACATCCAATAACGATCACGATTAAGTAATATCTAGAATAAACTCATAACTTTTCTCAAAGCAAATACTATTATCCCCGAAGATACCTGCTCAAGTATCTTGAAGATAATTAGCAGAAAATAAAATTCCATTCTATTTAGGAGAGATTTAACTGAAAGAGCCAAGAGAGAATAGAGTAATTTGATATTGAATATTTGAAGTATCTCATTCATAAAAATATATCTGTCCACAATTATTCTATATCATTTAACACGGTCCTGGCGATTTTAAAATACTGTAACCATGAAACGTTTAACACGAAACCGAGGGGACTGAAATATGTTTTTCATGTTAAAGGAATTTCATGTTAAAAGATATTGGAGGGGGGAGGACATGTATTTAACAATATTAAGTTTATAAGAGTACATTTTATTTACATAGATATGTACACATACATGTATTTAATAGAAATAAATAAAACAAAAACACTAACAATAAAAATGAAATTTAATGCAAAATTTAGTTCAAAAGTCCTTACAGATTTTCGTTTTCGTTTGTTTTTAATCAACAGCTTTAAGAAGCTCCATCTTCATTTTAAAGGAAATAGCAGGTTGCTTTCTCCCTGAACTCTGTTATTGTGCTCGTAAAACAAACTCACTGATTTTTACTCACACTGCGATGTCACCGAATTCCAAAGCCAACTGATGACAGAAAAGATGTTTCTGTGGGGTGTTTGTAGAGGGGAGGATGAAAGTAGCTTAGACAAACAAAATTGGCTCGTGTCACAGACTATTTCGAGGGTATTACAAAGGCAAGTTAGCCTCCTTTCCCACCCCTCTTAAATCTCGCCTGCGTGGCTGGTGTTTTCCGTATTTTAATCATTCCCAGAAAGAAAATCTTTCGTGTTAAGCGATTTTAATTTCGTGTCATAAAAATTCATCAAAACGCATAATAGTTTGTCCGGGCCGTTGTATTATTTCGAGTTAATCGATATTTCGTCTTAAGCGTTTTCGGGTTAAGCGTATTTCATTGTATATCAAAGCCCAAAAAATAGGAACGAAACAAAAACTGAAAATATACTCTTATGTGTATTATTTATGGAGCTTTACAATTCGAATTTTTAGTTATGATGTTGGAAAATGACAGGAGATTTTGAACCTAGGGGTTATGCTAAGGGGGAAAAAATCTAACTCTCTACTGTATATGTCTCTGATGTAAGGCACTAGTAAATAAACTTAGCTTATTTTGACACATTAAAAACCGGATACGAATTATCCTTGTGTCCGGCTTATGTAATCTATTGGATTAACTTGAGTAAAACCTTGATCCGTACAGGATGTTATATATATGTTCCTAGAATTCTGGTGCTTTCTCTTTAAACAGATGTTATTTTTTCTTGTATCTTTCGTAATGCAACAAAATATTTTTTTAAAAAATGGAGCTGCACATCCTGCATCCTCAAAATTTGAAGCGAAATATTTACTGGAATATATTTTTCCACGATATTTGAATTTTCTTAAGTTTTTCAATTTAAGTTTTCTAACAAAATTGTCATTGGCCACCAAGGAGGGTATTATTTCGGCTACCTCTAAATTATTCAGGTAATTATTTTTTTAAATTTGTTTATTA
>BMAO01011955.1:0-66128 GCA_019973975.1 Trichonephila clavata
ATATATGCAGAATATAGTAAGAAATTAAAATTTTTGATGGATTTGCAAGATCAAATAACTGTCTAACTGGAGAGTGTACGCGCTATTACTGATTACTATTCAGATGATGCAGACCAACATTTAGTAAATGAAGGTGTTCAATTAAAAACTTATCTAAAACTGAGCTAGAATCCTATACTTGTAGTGATGTATTCAATTTAATTTTTGAAAGGAAACTAGTTTAGGTTTTTCCAAATTTGTATACCATTTTAAAGTTTTTTCTAACGATCCATATTACTAGCTGTGAAGCGGAGCGTACGTTCTCTAAAATGCCCTACATAGAAAACAAATATAGGACAACAATGACAAATACTAGGCTTAGTTATTAATCACTTTTTTTTTTATTGATCTCACCAAAGACTTAAAATGTGATGATCAAATAATAGAACATTCAGCATAAAAGTGTAGAAAAGCTTTTTTTTTTTTTTTTTTTTGTAAATTATGTTATTGCGAAAAACTATTTAAATTGTTTGGGGAAAAAAACTTTTAAGTTTCGTATATTTTAAAATTTTTACGCACAGTAATTTTTTAGGAAAAAGGCAAAATTTTTAATTATTTAGGGGCTTTCAGATATCGTTAGCCCAGGGCCCCCAAAGGTCACGGTCCGGCCCTGATCATTTAGATGGTTGCTCTTGTCTCTAGCACAGTGCTTCTCAAACTTTCAATACTGGCGACCCAATTTTCAATCATAATTTTTATCGCGCCCCTCTTATACAATAATAATGTACTGAATGCAATAATAATACACTTTGACGCTAAAGCTACGGTACGATCTTAATTATAAACCGTACAAATGAACAAGATACGTATTAAATTATGTATCTGTTACTTTAAAGTAAATATATATTACTTTTAAGTAATAGAATAATCATTATGTCGATTTTCTTTCTCTAATTTTTAAATTGGAACAGATTGCAAAATGATATTTAGTTAAAGATTTATTTCCTCCATCATCCATTTCTAAACGTACAAATGTCATTAGAAAAATAGTCTAGTCCAGCGATACTCAACCTGCGGCCCAATGGACCTTTCTAAGTGGCCCACTCATAACCCATAGCTCTGAGAAACTCATTTATTTATTTATGAAAATTTGGTGGGAAATATTCTTTGCCAAAAAAATCAAATATATCAATTTTGCTGTCTATGTCGTATGGGTGCAAATTGATATATTTTTTTTCTGATTAGTGATAATTGACAACAGTAGAGTAGCGACCATTTGATGAGTGAAACTAATTTTTAACTATCTTTCCTATCATGTAAGAGAAAAATATTCGAAGAAATTAGATTGTTTCCGAGATGATTGGGAAATTGACTATTTTGTTGTAAAAAACAAGCAAGGTTCAGTAATTGTTTGATTTGTCGCGAAAGTGTATTTAAAAAATACCAACAAATAGGAATCGTTCAATGACACCTTTCCTCGGAGATCTATTTCAAGAGAGGGTAAATAGGCTTTCTTGAACAATCTTTACAACAGCAAAAAAATATTTGTCAGTGATAATGTCTCAGCGATAACAAAGGCACCCTATGAAATTTGTTTTATCATTGGTTATCATATGAAATCGTTAACTGATGCAGAAATTGTGAAAGAATAGTTATAAATGCTTCCAATTTAGAAAAATTCAGTGACAAAAAATGTATAAAATAATAATTAAAAACGTAAAATAGAAGTTATAATATTCTTATCCATTTCCACATTTTAAATTTTCTATGTTATTTTGATCTTAAAGCTCCCCCCCCCATTTAATGTTGCGGTCCGCGTGAAATAATCATCATAGGTAAGCAGCCCGTGTGAAATAGCTAACATATGTATGCGGTCCGGCAGAAAAAAAGTTGAGTACCCCTGGTCTAGTATATGTTGCTCTCTATCATATCCATCACATCTGGCATTCTCGCGAACGTTTGCGTGAGTCTGGGCAACCTATTGGACGTCTGCTCAGAACATGTAAAAATGCTGTATCTTGTACAATTCAAATCAGTTTTGGTTGAGTCGATACTGCTATAGCTACCGAATCTATCTTGAATGTGCATTTTATAATTTGCACGCGTGCGTTAGTTGTAATTCACAGTAATAAGTATTTACGGCAGTAGATTAAAACAAAATCATAGATCTACTGGGCTTAAATCAGGGGAATAAGGAGGTGTTCCATAATTTGAGGACAGTTAAAGGGACACCAGTGGCTTACGTTGAGAGAAATAAGCTTGGAGTAAAAATTGTGACTCCAGTACCCAAATTTTCGGAGGGTAATCTTAAGTAGTTCTTTAAAATATTTAATTAAAGCTCATGATTATAAATACCATCAAACAATACCAAATTGCCTAATCCTGAAGCCGGTTTACACCCTCACACAAGAAAGCTCGACTTTCATGCTGCACTGTTCAAACTAAATTCTTAGGATTAAGTTTCAAAAATTTCCACAATGACAGTAAGTTGGTTGGGATGATAGCAAATTCAACAGCTTTGGTTCCGACGGGCGCATAATAGTTTAGAAAGGGGAAAAAATGAGAAATCACCAAGAATTTCGTCGCCACACTGAGGCATGATGGTAGAGGTGTTTTTGTGTGGGGTTGTAAATCGGCTTCAGGATTAGGTAATTTGTTATTTTTTAATGATATTGTGAGGCATGAGTTTTATGTAAATATTTTAAAGAACAGTTTTAAATTATGCGCACCAAATTGGGGAATTGGAGACAACTTCCTTTTTAAGAAGATAATGACTCTATCCACAATGTTCTCAACGTAACTGGTGTGTCTATAACTAATCCCAAATTCTGAAACACCTCCTAAATCACCTGATTTAAACCAATAAAGTATATTTGGAGATAATTTGAATTTAAACTAAGAAAACATGTCATGTAAATGGAGGAACATCGATGTAGAAATTACAAAAAACTAATGAAATCTATAATTAAGATATTTGAAAGTTGTTGTGGACGCTAAAATATATTCTACTAAGTATTAAATTAAGAAAGAAATACCACAATATTCAAAACTATGTTGAGATTTGTTTAAGTGTAGAAGACTTTTGTAGCGTAATATTTAAGTAGTTTTTCTTTTATTATAATTTTTTTAAATAATAGTTATACAATGTTTTAAAAATTGGTTATGTTAAGTAAATAAATACAAATTGCAAATATTATTTAGAAAATTACAGTTCTCCGATTTATTAATTTTTATTAGCCGAAAACATTAAATTTTACAGGAAATTGCAAGTGTACGAACAATTTTGAGAGCCCCGTAGATTCTTCATATCTCTTTTAACTGAAAATTTTTTTTCTCGTCGAACTAACTTTGTCGGACGGATAATTTTTGTGTTGTTATAAACTTTGTTTTCCTCTCTAAAGCACTTTATAAAAAAGTAGTAAGCAGCCCAGCTGATGAAAACTACTAATTTAGCAGATGTTTTCTACAGCTGTAATAAAAATCATTAGTTTTTTAAAAATACATTTGTTGTTTCCTTTCTTTAATAACAAAATATACTCGTTTTTGCTACGTGAACAAACAAAATTATGCCAAATGATAGTTTAAACATCAACTGAATGCAAAGATAATTTTTAATTTAAAATAAATTAAATGTAAAAAAACTTTTTTAAGAACAAGCTTTTATTTAAACGCGCTAAAAAGAATAAAATAAACTTTTCCTTTAAAACTTTTTTTACTATCAACTTATAACGTCATTACACAATTTATATGATATAAAAGCTTGTCGCGAGATATACCTGTGTAGATAAACAAGTAAAATAAATAACTTGACCTGATTGATTTTGGTTTTTAAAAATTCAAACTAAGTAAATATGAGTACTTAAATATTGCGACAAGCTTTTATATCATATAAATTGTGTAATGACGTTATAAGTTGATAGTAAAAAAATTTTTAAAGGAAAAGTTTATTTTATTCTTTTTAGCGCGTTTAAATAAAAGCTTGTTCTTAAAAAAGTTTTTTTACATTTAATTTATTCTTTTTGTCCTATTAAAAATCGTCAGCGAAAGTAGTCATGGCACAAGGGTCGCAATGCAGAAATTTGGGCACCATTGAGTTACGAATTAAGATAAGAGAATTTTCGAAGTTGTGGAATTTTCATGTGATTGCTGAGATGCAATATCCATGCATCTTGGGCATTGATTTTATGTCGTATTCAAAAATAGGTTTAGATTTTTTTTACTAAATCGCTAATCATACCGGACTCTCAGATTGAGAAAGTGGCAATTTCGGACGAACCGGTTCATATATATTTATCGAAGACGAAGTTGGGTACAGGGCAAAAAGAGAAGTTGCATGTTTTGTTTAATGAATTTCGGGACTTATTTTCATCTAAGCCAGGTCTGACGCATGTGTTTTATCATGAAATTGATACTGGTGATCACCCTCCTGTTTCTTCGAGACCTTATCGCTATGACAGGGTCAAACAGGGTATCATTGACTACCATGTCAAGAAGATGCTGGACGATGGAACTATAATTCCAACAACATCGCCTTACGCATCTCCTGTAGTTTTATGTCGGAAGAATAACGGGTTGCCGTTGGACGACCCAGAAGCTTATAGGTTCGCAATAGATTATAGGAAATGGAATGCTATAACGAGGTATCCACGATATCCGGTACCGCTAATTGATGATCTGATAACTAATATTCCACACACCGAAATTATGTCATCACTTGATTTACGTAGTGGGTACTTTCAAATGGCGGTAGACCCCCAAAGATATTATGTTACAAAAAATGGTACTTTTGCATTTACACGCATGCCATTTGTTTTCTCGGCGGCGGCTCCAAATTTTCAGAGGGCTATCGAAATCATCCTTAAACCAGTTCTCGGGCGTTTTGCCTTTAGTTATATGGATGATGTGATCATTTCATCTCCATCTTTTGAGCGCCATGTAGAGCATTTACGGGAAGTGTTCAGATTGTTGCAAGAGGCTGGTTTAACGTTAAATCGTGAAAAATGTCATTTCGCGAGGGAACAGTTACGTTATTTGGGTCTAGTGATTAGTAAAGAGGGAGTTAGAACAGACGAGGGGAAAGTAAAAGCAATTCTGGAAATGAAACCCCCGAAAAATGCGAAACAGGTAGCAAAATGTTTAGGAATGACAGGGTGGTATCAAAAGTTTATCAAGACTACGCAGACCTGTGTGAAACCTTTTATGGTTTGAAACGGAAAAATTCTACGTTTGGTTGGTCAGAATCGGTGTAGGAAGTTTTTGATCGTATTAAAAAAACAGTGACGGAAGCTCCCGTGTTACAGTTACCAGATAATACAAAAGCTTTTGAACTTTATACGGATGCTAGTTCAGTAGGTGTAGGGGCAGTGTTGACGCAGAATAATAAGCCTATTGCGTTTGCCTCAAAAACACTAAATAGGGCAGAGCGTAACTACAGTATGACGGAACGTGAATGTTTGGTGGTCATATGGGCATTAAATAAATATCGCACTTATTTCGGATCTTTGCCGGTGAAGGTGATAGACCCTGCAGCACTCACCAATATAACGAACGGGAAGAATTTGTCGAGTAAAATGATAAGGTGGACGCTTAAGTTGGCAGATTTTAATGTGAAATGGGAGCATCGCCCGGGTACGCAGAATGTGGTGGCAGATATATTGTCTAGAAATCCAGTAGATAGCAATGATGAAGCAAAAATGTCTTGTGCGGTGATAAGGTCGTTGGTATTATCATCTAGGGAACAGTTGAGGGAAGAACAGAGAAATGATCCGGAGTTGGGTCCTATTTTTCGTTATTTAGAAAACCCTGACGATAGTTCAATTAATGCGTCAATCTGCGGAAATTGGTCGACGGTTTGTTATACTATGCAAAATATAAATCCACGCTCGGTGAATTAAGGGTATTTATACCCAAACATTACGTAAAGATGATATGCGAGAGTTCCATGACTCGCCGATGGCGAGCCACCTCGAAAAAAAAAGACTTATCTGAGATTAAAAGACGCGTGTTAGTTCCCATTTATGAGGAAATTTATTTATAAATATGTATCCACCTACGACCTCTGCCAGAAAGTTAATTATAAGAACGGTTTACCAGCTGGTCGATTAATTCCGATAGTAACGAATTTTTCGAATGAAATAGTATCTTTAGATTTATTAGGGCCATACCCTGCCACTAGTCCTGAACGTTATAAATTTATTTTAGTAATAACGGATAATTTTTCTAAATAGCTCGAAATAGTTCCCTTAAGAAAAGCTTCGGTTAAGGCAATTGCCAATGCATTTTTTGAGAATTATATTTCGCGTTATGGAGCTCCTGTTAAGTTAATTAGTGATAATGGCCCCCAAATCATATCCGAAGTTTTTGAGCAAGTGTGTCGCAGGTTGAACATAAAACATGTTAAAACTGTGGTATATCGTACACAAGCTAATCAAACGGAAAGAGTTAATCGTACTCTTCTACAAATGATTTCGAGTTTTGTCGAGGATAATCATACTAACTGGGACCAATTTCTCCGCGAGTTTAGTTATGCTTTGAGGACAGCAGTACATGAGACAACGGGTAAAACACAAGCGGAGTTATTTTTAGGTAGAAAATTAATCACCTCGTTTCAGAAATTAGTAATTGTAACTGACGGATCAGATTTATTTTGGGGAAATATGGAAAGGTTGTTTGAGGAGGCTAGGAGAAATACTAGGAAGCAACATGAAAAATGGGCAAAATACTATAATAAGAGGAGACGTGACGTTAATGTGAAGGTTGATGATCTGGTGTTGGTTCAAACTCACCTATTGAGTTCAGCGAGTAAGAAGCTGGTAGGTAAATTTATGCCAAAGTTTGAGGGCCCCTATAAGGTTTTGAGTGTGAAAAATAATAATTTAGTAATATTGAAGTTTGGTAAAAAAATAACAGTTAATGTGGATCAGGTGAGAATTTACCATCAAAGAGAATCAGAAGACATTGTCGGCGAATCTGAAATTGCGGGAAGTAGTCAGCATAAAGCAGTAACATCAGAAAGGTCGGATGATAGGCGGCCGAGAGTAGTGCAGTCAGAAAGCGATGAGAATAGTTGTAGAGGATCAGGATCAGGAAATTTGGAAGGTAGTGAAGATGTAGCCAGGGATAGACGTGATGGAGAGGAGGTGAGAAGGAGAAAGCGGGTGTGGACGGAGTAGACTGTTTCTTCGGGGTTGGCGCGTATAATTTCAGGAAAAGGAAGCCACATTGGACGGAGAGGGAGAAAAGAAGAAGGCCCGAATCCTGGGTCGAGATGCAGCAAAGGAAGAAGAGACCAGAGGCACCAGCATCCAGAAACAAAAGAAAGATGTCCTTGTCTATGCCGTCTCGTCCATCAAGAAAGCGGTGCAGAAAGGTAGGATATGAGAGGTAGTCGGAGGGAACAAAAATTCCAGGAGCATCCCGCAGAGAGGAATGTAGAAAGTCCAGAGGCAACAGGTCCCGTCCAGTCCAGCAGGAACGGAACTGTCCTTACAACCTCCGGAGCTGACGTCAAGTGGACAGCAGCCAGAATCGGATTCCCGCAGGAGGAGAGAACGCTCCAGCAGGAGCATATCAACTACAGCAGACACAATGGAGGAGAAGGAGACCCAGAAAGTTGGAGTGGAGAGAGGACAGCACTAGGACAAGGTCATCCAATACAGAGGCCGTGGTTGGAGACAAAGCCTATGCAGATTGGATCTAAAGATTAGCCAGGTTGTATAATTCTAATTTGTTTATTTTCCCTCTGACAGACAGTTCAGAGTATTTTCCATGTGGGCTAGTCTAAATTTTTTGCTTTGTAAAGTTTAAAAAGTGTACAAAAGTTGTCACTGCGTTGTGTACGTTTTCATATTGAATGAAAAATGAACTTTTGTATTTTATATTTTTCCAAATCGTGGAAAAGCATTTGTTTTGCTACACATTAAAGACGTGGCTTTATATGCGAGATTACTTGTATTGTTTGTTGTAATATATTGTATGCGAAAAATGTATATATATTTGTGTGTAATTATTAAGATGTATAAGTAGTATCTAGTTTCGGGACGCGGCGTAATTAGGATTACTAACAACAACATTAATAGCGCAGCGCGATTGATTGGGAATTTTTGAAAATGAAACCAGATGAAGGTTATTTGGATATGAAACTATATAATTGATATAATGTATGCCATATTTGTGTCAATATGGAAGTTGTATAAAGGTTCTGTGCATTTAATGTCATATTTTAGAAAGAAATTGATATAGTTTCCTTTCAGGGCAGCAGTCCCTGAATCTTTTGATGAGATGTACCGAAGAAATTATCGTGTGAAAAGATGTAAAATGTTTATATTTATTAGTATTTAAGTAAAGTGCATGATCAGGGTTTTTTCCTTATGGCAAGTTTTCCCCCTTATCTTCGCCCGAATGGGAAGCACTGTAGGGACTATATGTGAAAGATAAATAAAATGGAGTGGAGGGCTCTTTTGAGTAGTCATTTCTGTCTGTTAGTTTAATTAAAAATTGTGGAGTTAGAGAGTTAAAATTTTTTTGCAGGTTCAGAGATTTTCAGGCGTTAGGCGGGTTACGTAAATTCTTTCAGGTCGTTTACACCTTCAATAAATCACGCTTTTTTCTCGGAGGGGGTTGTGACGAATCTAGACGGTTTCCACTAACCTCCTCAATATTTCTTTAACGTTTTATTTATTTCAACCAATCTCCACTGGGAGCCAAAGCGTGATTTATGCAAATGAGATACACTGTTGTGCAAAAATTAAGGACGAGCCGGTTTTTTCAATATAACTTTGTACAAAAGCATTCCAAATAAACACATTTAATACCGTAAGATCCTCAATACGTAAGGACATGAGTAATGTAAGCAACACTTACTAAAAGAGAAATCAGAGGGATAAAAAGAAGCTTTATTGAAAAAGTAGCATGGAGCGCAATGCGACTGAAGGCCAAAACATCCCTGTGATGGGTGTCCAGCAAGAAATATCCGGTCTTTAGTAGGGGATACGATCTCCCCTGACT
Organism: Trichonephila clavata; assembly: GCA_019973975.1. Lineage (NCBI taxonomy): Eukaryota > Metazoa > Arthropoda > Arachnida > Araneae > Nephilidae > Trichonephila > Trichonephila clavata. The sequence continues at coordinate 8,986 of BMAO01011955.1, forward strand.
GCTAGGCAGGTTTCACAGCGTCTGCCCATGCTGAGAATGAGGGTGTCAATGAGTTGTTGAGGCATTGCTGCCCATTCTTCCTGCAGCGCCAATCGAAGCTCCGGAAACGTTACTGGTGGTAAGGTAGGAGCTGCCAAGCGTCTGCCTAGAAAATCCCATACATGCTCGATAGGATTGAGATCCGGAGATCGTGCTGGCCAATCCATATGTTCAATATCCTCACTCTCTAAGAGCTGTTCGGCAGCTACAGTGCGATGACATGGTGCATTGTCGTCCATGAAAAGGATCTGCGGACCCATAGCGCCTCTAAAAAGACGCACATATGGAAGAAGAATCTCGTTACAATAACGGGTCCCGTTGACTGAACCTGCGTCGAAGATGTGAAAGTCTGTACGACTACCAAGAATGATGTCTCCCCAAACGAGAACACCGCCACCTCCATACCCGTCCCTTTCAATGATGTTCGAGGGATGATTGCGGCTTCCCTGCTCTCTCCAGATGAGTATGCGATGAGAATCGCTACTCAGACTGAATCTGCTCTCATCTGTAAAGAGTACTCGTCCCCATTCACTGTCTCTCCAATTCCGGTATTCCCGGCACCACAGAGAACGCCTTCTCCGATAGGCAGGCGTTAGAGGTACACACCGTACAGGGCGTCGTGCAAACAGACCACCACCGTGCAGTCTTCTGGCCACGGTAAAACGCGATATCGGTCATCCAGTCGCCTGTGTCGTGTGTCTAGCGATTTCTCCCGCTGTCTGCCGCCTGTTTCTTCTGGCCTGTAAGGCAATATACCGGTCATCTGCGGGGGTGGTTCCTCGTGGACGACCACTACTGAACCCCCGGATAGCTGTTCCTGTAGTTTGAAATTGTCTCCAAAGTCATGAAACAATGCTGTGAGCAATTCCGAACTCTGCAGCCACACTTGTCACACTGCGACCTTCCTCCAACTTCCTAATGATTCGACCTCGGGTAAAAGCATCCAGATGTCGTCTAACAGATTCATTATTCGCCATTTCTCGCTGAGGCAGCAACTCGGTGTAATTTTAACTGCTATACGGTGTGCAATCTCTTTGCCAGAAATACTAATCTTACACCGACAACATGCTTTACTACTCAGACACTCCCCCATTACGTCTACCTGCATATCTGCGCATGTGCTACCGTACATCACCTCACTTAATCTCCTGATTGGTCTTTCTGTCCGCTCTGCTTCTTCGTTCAGCTGATATGCTAATTTTTCGACTTCATCCTTAATTTTTGCACACCAGTGTATATTATATAAGTTCGGATTTAGCCAGTTAACAAAAAGAGTAAAGTGAAGAGTTAGGAGAGTGAATTAAAACATCGTAGATCAACACGCAGTGGTTGATAGTATTAGTTAGCAGTTACGAGACGAGCTACGTCAGAGAGCAGTAGATTGAAATTTCTAAAGATTTCGTATGACCGAGTGTGGATCCTTATCTATTAGCCTAACCTCCAGTAAGAAATTCATCACCACGACGGTACTGCCGACGTTAAAAGGATAAGGTTAGTGATTTAGAATATTGTAAATACGTGTACGTGTTTTAGCTGTAATTGTACTTGTTTGATCATTCGTGGATTCAGTCGTGATTCCGTAAATCCGCTAGTAGTAACTCCTTCTCATACTCCACTGTGTTTTATTTCTTTTAAATTTGAGTGAGTGAGTGAATGTTGGGTTTAATAGCGCAAGAGCTGATTTCATCTAAGCTGCGCCAATCGATTGTTAAAATGTTAAAAATCCATTAAAAAATATTCATTTACAATTAAAAAGTTCACACAAACAGCAAACATTTCGCACAAGTAAATAGCAAACAGATTTTGGTGGGGCACACCCCACCAAGTCAGATAAGGTTAAAACCGTTCAGAAAAAAGCAAACAAAATATTTTATATCCAAGTAAAAAATTCCTAATAACAAAATTTCGGTGGGGTTTACCCCCACCAAGTTCGATAAGCATGATTGAACAACGTCACCTCCTGTGTTTGGTAGGAGTCAAATATCGTTTCTTCATCAACTCCTCCTTATCTGCTTCAGTGAGGAAGTGTAGGGTTTAATGGCGCAAGAGCCAATTTCGGCTAATCTGCGCCAATCAATTGTTAAAATATTAAAAAGTCATTAAAAATACTCGCATATAAAAGTTCACACATAACATATATACAGCAAATAGATTTTTGTGGGGGATACCCCACCAAGTCAAATAAGGTTAAAATAATTCAAAGAAAAAAATATTTTTATATCTAGGTAAAAGTTTTTATGTAACAAAATTTGGGGGGAGGGATTACCCCCCCAAGTCCGTCAAGTATGATGCAATAATTTCACTTTCTGTGTTTCGTCGGGGTTAATAATCGCCTTTCAGTTTTGTCTTCACACTTTCTTGAAGTAATCTATATATATAAAGGAGATAAATTTAAAGTAAAAAAACTTTTTTAAAAACAAGCTTTTATATTAAACGCGCTAAAAAGAATAAAATAATTTTTCTTTAAAATTTTTTTACTATCAACTTATAACGTCATTACACAATTTATATGATATAAACGCTTGTCGCAAGATTAAAGCACTCTCTTATTTACTTAGTTTGAAAATTTTAAGAAATTGAAATCAATCAGACCAAGTTATTTAATTTACTTGTTTATCTGCAGAGGTAAATCTCGCGACAAGCTTTTATATCATATAAATTGTGTAATGACGTTATAAGTTGAAAGTAAAAAAAATTTAAAGAAAAATTATTTTATTCTTTTTTAGCGCGTTTAAATAAAAGCTTGTTTTTAAAAAAGTTTTTTTACTTTAAATTTATTTTTTACTTTTTAGTTATCACTGGACAGGTTTCTTAGTCTGTTCATCTCATTCAACGCATCATTGTTGCTAGGTGTTAGCCGGTTATTTTCGAACAGTCGAGCTAAATGAATTCTCGCAAAAAGGGTACTAGACGAAAAACACAATTTTTTCTTAAATCCGTAAATTTTAAGAAATTCTTTCAATCTTCATACAGATCTTGGGTAATATTATCCTACACACGAAAAAGGTTTTCTGAGATTTTCTTCATAAATGGCGAAGTTATTAAATATTAAAATGTTGAATATTTTTTGAAAAAATCGTAAAAAAAAATTTTCGATATTTTATTTTTAAATGACTGATTCTAAGAGAGCAAATCATGAGCTGTTTTATTACGGAATGTCGATTCATTTAAACAAAAAAATTCATGCGCGTCGATTTAGACATTATTTTCATAAAAACGCATCGATTTTGACTTATTTAAAAAAAATCGTAAGAAATACAAATATTATTATTTTGTAAAAAAACATTATACCGTATCGGGACGAAATAAATGATCTTTCCGATTCTATAATTATTTTTTGTCTGAGCTTCATAGATTAACCTCTTAAGCGGTCAATTTTTTTGACCAAAATTTTCCCAAAAAAAGCCCATTTTTTAATTGCATGTAACTAAGCATAATAATTAACAGAACGCGCGAAAATGGAAGATTTTTATTTTAATCTCCGGTTTAAAATTTTACTCACCTTTTTTTATTTTATAATTTTTGAACACAAAACCCCTTAAATGTTTGCTTTTAATAAGTACAGTCTGCCTACTATGAAGAATATTTCACATATATCTTAAAATATGTTTTCTTCCACTTACCAAAAAATTTCATGTTCATACCTCTTTTTCATACGATTGATAGGATTTCATTGTGTGTATGCATATTTATATGCACACACAATATGAAGAATAGTGTAACACTAAGTCTTATATTCCAATGGGGATAGAGATAATATCGACTTCTTTGGATTATCTATCCATTTTCCTTTTTCTTAGGCAACACATTGTACACTGCCTTGTAAATCCCTGTTCTTTATGCAATATTTTCAAGAAATATGTTCTTGCCTTCAGTGAAAAATTCTCACCTTCACCACTACCAAAATTCTGAATGGAGTAGTTCAGTACCATGGACAAACTCTCTCTCTCTGCATCTCCTAAAGACACACTCTATACTAATAACCTTATTATAGGAATAAAAATGGCTGTGCAAATAAAATATAGAAAGAAAAAATTTCGGTGCCTGTACAGCGCACGGGCAAACCGGTTGTGGCTAACTTTCAGTAGCCTGTAAGGTGTACGGGCAAACTAGTTAAGGAGTTAAAGTTAGAATTTCTATAATACTCCATCTCAGTTTAACTTGGCAGCGTTGAGAAAGGTATACAATGTACCAATCCACTTGAAAAATAGCTCTACTTTTTTTTTTTGAATTTAAATCCAAGAAAATAGATAGAAATTTGTAAAAAAATTGCATATGTTGTAGAAATTAGATTATTGTTACGTTGTAGAAATGTAATTATTTTTTAGACAAAGTTAATTAATACAGTCAATAGCGCAACGTTATGAAATTCCAGTTTGGCTGAAAACCGATTTTCGACGCCAACTTTTGTCATTGTTGTAACAATAAAATTATTACAACAATGCAGATATATCCAAGTTGGCGCTCAAAACTAGTTTAACATTTTTAATTAATATCTTTTTAATTAGTTGCAATATTGGAATATAAATGGTCAAAACACGCATTGTCATCCAAACTAAACGTGTATACAAAATTTCAGCTCCATGGGAGGAAGATATCAGCTTCAAAATTGAGTTGCAAGATTCCACCCGAACAAATTACATACATACATACATACATACATACATACATACATACATACATACATACATTGTAAGTTAAATAAAAGCTTTTAAAAAAATACTCTTAAATATATTGAAATTTCATGAATTCATTTAAGTTTAAGAAACAAAACTCGAAAATTTGTTCGATTACTTTTATGGCACTCATTTCCCTTTTTGTTTACATTTTATTCCTTAATGAACTTTTAAAGTAAAAAATAGGTTTTATGTAAATTAAATTTAAATGTTGTTTATAAAGCGAAATGTTACTTTTTACTTTAAGTTAATTTTGGAAATTCAGCTTTAGGGTTTTTCTTATAAATTGGGTAAAATTTCAAGTATATTTGGCCGAAAAAGATCCCCCCCCCCCCGCTTTTTTCTGACTCAGTTTTTAGACTTATTTTTGTTCTCGATACGGAGGCAAGGATGTATGGATTCTTCTGGGATGTATAAAAACACTTGGTACTGAATTTGCTTAGAGTTTCAAGTTCGATTTATCCAGTTCAAAAATTGAATAATAAAGTCTTTCTATCAAATCATTTTAAAAAGTCAAAAGATGAAGGAATTTTTATTTGGATTAATAATATGTTTGTACTAAGAAATATTTATAAACTGATTTTATAAAGTTGAAGAAAAAAATACACTTTTAAAATTTTGCTCTAGACATTTCTTAAAGATAATATTTTAATGAAATAAATATTTATTATGAATAAGGAAATTAATATATTTTACGGGTGAATTATTATTTGAAAGTAGTTTAAAATATTTTAAATAAATTAAAAGTAAAAAAGCTTTTTTAAAACAAGCTTTTATTTAAACGCGCTAAAAAGAATAAAATAAATTTTTCTTTAAAACTTTTTTTACTATCAACTTTTTCCGTCATTACACAATTTATATGATATAAAAGCTCGTCGCGAGATTAAAGTACTCTTATTTATTTAGTTTGAAATTTTTAAAAATTAAAATCAATCCGATCAAGTTATTTAATTTACTTGTTTATCTGCAGAGGTAAATCTCGCGACAAGCTTTTATATCATATAAATTGTGTAATGACGGAAAAAGTTGATAGTAAAAAAAGTTTTAAAGAAAAATTTATTTTATTCTTTTTAGCGCGTTTAAATAAAAGCTTGTTTTAAAAAAGCTTTTTTACTTTTAATTTATTTTTCACTTTTTAGTTATCACTGGACAGGTTTCTCAGTATGTTCATCTCATTCAATGCTAGGTGTTTGCCGGTTATTTTCGAACAGTTAGCTAAATGAATTCCCCCAAAAAGGGTACTAGACTAAAAACACAATTTTTTTTAAAATCCGTAATTTTTAAGCAATTTTTTCAATCTTCGTACAGATCTTGGGTAATATTGTCCTACACACGAAAAAAAAATTCATGAGATTTTCTTCATAAATGACGAAGTTATTAAATGTTTAATTAAAATTTTGAGTATTTCTTGAAAAATCGTAAAAAAAAATGTTTTCGGCATTTTATTTTTTAAATGACTAATTCTAAAAAAGCAAAGCATGAGCTGTTTTAGTAAGGAATGTCGATTCATTTAAACAAAAAAAAAATTTCATGCGCAACGATTTAGACATTATTTTTATAAAAACGCATCGATTTTGAATTATTTAAAAAAAAAATCGTAAGAAATACAAATATTATTTCGTAAAAAACATTATACCTTATCGGGACGAAATAAACGATCTTTCCGATTCTATAATTATTTTTTGTCTGAGCTTCATAGATTAACCTCTTAAGCGGTCAATTTTTTTGACCAAAATTTTCCCGAAAAAAGCCCATTTTTTAACTGCATGTAACTAAGCATAATAATTAACAGAACGCGCGAAAATGGAAGATTTTTATTTTAATCTCCGGTTTAAAATTTTACTCATCTTTTTTTATTTTATAATTTTTGAACACAAAAACCCTTAAATGTTTGTTTTTAATGAGTACATTCTGCGTACTATGAAGAATATTTCACATATATCTTAAAATATATTTTCTTCCACTTACCAAAAAATTTCATGTTCATACCTCTTTTTCATACGATTGATAGGATTTCATGTGTGTGCATATAAATATGCACACACAATATGAAGAATAGTGTAACACTAAGTCTTATATTCCAATGGGGATAGAGATAATATCGACTTCTTTGGATTATCTATCCATTTTCCTTAGGCAACACATTGTACATTGCTTGTAAATCCCGTTCTTTATCCAATATTTTCAAGAATATACACTGGTGTGCAAAAATTAAGGGCGAGACGGTTTTTTCAATATAACTTTGTACAAAAGCATTCCAAATCAACACATTTAATACCGTGAGATCCCCAATACGTAAGGACATGAGTAATGTAAGCAACACTTACTAAAAGAGAAATCAGAGGGATAAAAAGAAGCTTTATTGAAAAAGTAGCATGGAGCGCAATGCGACTGAAGGCCGAAACATCCCTGTGATGGGTGTCCAGCAAGAAATATCCGGTCTTTAGTAGGGGTATGATCTCCCCTGACTGCTAGGCAGGTTTCACAACGTCTGCCCATGCTGAGAATCAGGGTGTCAATGAGTTGTTGAGGCATTGCTGCCCATTCGTCTTGCAGCGCCAATCGAAGCTCCGGAATCGTTACTGGTGGTAAGGTACGAGCTGCCAAGCGTCTGCCTAGTAAATCCCATACATGATCGTGGGATTGAGATCCGGAGATCGTGCCGGCCAATCCATGCGTTCAATATCCTCACTCTCTAAGAGCTGTTCGGCAGCTACTGTGCGATGACATGGTGTATTGTCGTCCATGAAAAGGAACTGCGGACCCATAGCGCCTCTAAAAAGACGCACATATAGAAGAAGAATCTCGTTACAATAACGGGTCCCGTTGACTGAACCTGCTTCGAAGATGTGAAGGTCTGTACGACTACCAAGCATGATGCCTCCCCAAACGAGAACACCGCCACCTCCATACCTGTCCCTTTCAATGATGTTCTAGGGGTGATTGCGGCTTCCCCGCTCTCTCCAGATGAGTATGCGATGAGAATCGCTACTCAGACTGAATCTGCTCTCATCTGTAAAGAGTACTCGTCCCCATTCATTGTCTCTCCAATTTCGGTATTCCCGGCACCACAGAGAACGCCTTCTCCGATGGGCAGGCGTTAGAGGTACACACCGTACAGGGCGTCGTGCAAACAGACCACCACCGTGCAGTCTTCTGGCCACGGTAAAACGCGATATCGGTCGTCCATTCGCCTGTGTCGTGTGTCTAGCGATTTCTCCCGCTGTCTGCCGCCCTGTTTCTTCTGGCCTGTTCCTCGTGGACGACCACTACTGAACCCCCGGATAGCTGTTCCTGTAGTTTGAAATTGTCTCCAAAGTCGTGAAACGATGCTGTGAGCAATTCCGAACTCTGCAGCCACACTTGTCACACTGCGACCTTCCTCCAACTTCCCAATGATTCGACCTCGGGTAAAAGCATCCAGATGTCGTCTAACAGATTGATTATTCGCCATTTCTCGCTGAGGCAGCAACTCGGTATGATTTTAACTGCTATACGGTGTGCAATCTCTTTGCCAGAAATACTAATCTTACACCGACAACATGCTTTACTACTCAGACACTCCCCCATTACGTCTACCTGCATATCTGCGCATGTGCTACCGTACATCACCTCACTTAATCTCCTGATTGGTCTTTCTGTCCCCTCTGCCTCTTCGTTCAGCTGATATGCTAATTTTTTGACTTCGTCCTTAATTTTTGCACACCAGTGTATATTCTTGCCTTCAGTGAAAAATTCTCACCTTCACCACTACCAAAATTCTGAATGAAGAGTAGTTCAGTACCCATGGACAAACTCTCTCTCTCTGCATCTCCTAAAGACACACTATACTAATAACCTTATTATAGGAATAAAAATGTCTGTGCAAATAAAATATAGAAAGAAAACATTTCGGTGCCTATACAGCGCACGGGCAAACCGGTTGTGGCTAACTTTCAGTAGCCCGTAAGGTGTACGGGCAAACCATTTAAAGGGTTAAAGTTAGAATTTCTATAATACTCCATCTCAGTTTAACTTGGCAGCGTTGAGAAAGGTATACAATGTACCAATCTACTTGAAAAATAGCTCTACTTTTTTTGTTTTGAATTTAAATCCAAGAAAATAGATAGAAATTTGTAAAAAAAATTGCATATGTTGTAGAAATTAGATTATTTTTACGTTGTAGAAATGTAATTATTTTTTAGACAAAGTTAATTAATACAGTCAATAGCGCAACGTTTGAAATTCCAGTTTGGCTGAAAACCGATTTTCGACGCCAACTTTTGTCATTGTTGTAACAATAAAATTATTACAACAATGCAGATATATCCAAGTTGGCGCCCAAAACTAGTTTAACGTTTTTAATTAATATCTTTTTAATTAATTGCAATATTGGAATATAAATGGTCAAAACATGCATTGTCATCCAAACTAAACGTGTATACAAAATTTCAGCTCAATGGGAGGAAGATATCAGCTTCAAAATTGAGTTGCAAGATTCCACCCGAACAAATTACATACATACATACATACATTGTAAGTTAAATAAAAGCTTTTAATTAATTAATAAAAATGAGAAATTACAAGATCTAACACTAAGATATTTTTAACAAACGAAGTTACTGCAGCGAATCCTTATACTTTATTTACTGAAAGGTAATAGTATACTTTTTTAATAAAACGAACACACAAAATAATCCAATAATTCATACGTAATCGAAAACAGTATCAGAAAACAGGGTAAAGCTATGTTGACGTAATAAACCCGTCAGCTCCATAAGTGAAAACGATAATTGAAGACAAGGCATAGCGATGTCGATACAATAAAAACGTCAGCTTCCAAAGAGAAGACGGTATCTGAAAACTGGGTTGTGCGTCAGCGTCCTTTATGGAAACTATGTTTGAAGACAGGGTAAAGCGGCGAGTCAGCATCCTAAGTGAAAATGGTGTCTAAAGACAGGGTGAGGATACGCGTCACCTTCGTTAATAAAAACGGTGTACGAAGGCAGGGCGAATCTATGTGAACACAATAAAAACATCAGCTTCCTAAAGGAATACGGTATCGGTAGACAGATTAAAGCTATGTGGATAGAATAAAAACGTGAACCTTTTAATCGGAGACGGTTTCTGAAGACAGAGCAAAGCTTGTTAATACAATAAAGAAGTAAAACTCCAAAGTTGGAACGGTGACCGAAAGCATAAGAAGAGAAAGCTTTAATGATATAATCGGCACGCAATCGTACAGTATTAGTGAGTAGGCATTTGTTTTTTAGTTATTTCTAGACAGTTTATGGTACATCAGTAATTCATAATCAGTTCTATGATTTCATCGACGTATTTGTAAGTAAAAGGCGTTGAGTTAGTGAAAGCTGTGTACGATGTTAATATCTCTCATCTAATTAAATTGTTTTTCTGTATGCTTAATAATATACTTAAGCTATTCTCTAGAACTCCAACAAGTTTTTAGCTCAAAATTTTTTTCTTTTTAGTAGAACATGAACATTAATTTTAATATTTAGTGATACATATTTTCATTTTTAGATACTTTTTTTAAAAAAATGCATTACTTAAATATATAAAACATTTTACACACACACGCATATACATAATATATACCAGAAATATATATGTATAACATATATATATACTAGCTGACCCCACAAACGTTGTTTTGCCATATAAATTATTTCTTGTGAATATTTTGGTAGTCAAATAAAAAATTGTAAGTGTGTGGGGATGTCGTATATGACTGAAAGAGAACGGAGCGCTGTGAATGATGACGGCCTATAAAAGTAACAAAACACCAAACATTCATTTTTTGAATTGTTTGTTCTTTTATTATTTTAACTAATAAATTTCAAATTACATCTCTATCAGAAATTATGACACAATTAAAAAAATACCATTATCTGTCTCTTAGTGTAATGGAGTGTACGATATTTTTATTGTGTGTGTGTGTGTCCATTTTTAGCAAACACAAACAAACTGGATGGTTTACTCAAGCGAGAACATGCCACGCATAATTGTCCGTGTGAAAAACACGGCGTGTGCAAATCTAAGCCACAAACAGACATCGTTTGACTTTGAGACTTATTGATTGTCATTGCGAATGCCAATCTAATTGGAAATTAAATCCATTAGAATTCAATTGGCACATCTGTGGGAATAACAGGGATTCGTGATAATAATTCATATTCTTCTCGGAACTTGTGATTCAAAATTCTGGCTTCGACAACGTTTTTCATGATTTTTTTAATAACTAATCGCGTGTCATTGCACAGCCGTGGTGGTTTCAAATTACAAAGCAAAATAACCAGAGATCTAACCTTCAGTTGTAAATGGTATGGTGGCATGCCTGGAAAATCTAAAGTGTAAAAAATTGGCAGTTATACAGACTGCCGATAGAAGTAAAAACTTAGAACTTTTAGTATTAAAATTTGAAATTTTATAATGTTTGAATTAAAATTATCAACATCAATCTGGTTTTCACATCCATTGACACTCCAAGCAACAACTAAATACATGTTTATATGGTTTTTTATTATTCAAATATATTATGGGCTGTACAAGATCATGGCAAAATATAAATACAATTCAATTGAAATAACAATATACAATCATATTATTTATGGATAGTATTTGTATTTACTTAAATTTCAATGTACTTGATTTTTAACATTATTTTAATTGTTTGCATCATTGTCATCATTAATTTCAACAATACTTAGTCTTTTTACTTTCAATCATTTCATTTTGTTCTAAAAAAGATACAATAGGATTATGGTAACTAAAATAAGAAAGGAAAATGTTTGATTCAAATTCATCTAAGTATCGAGTAAAAACCGCACCGATTGTCATTTTATATTTTGTAGTACTGAGTTTTCGAACATTGGACATATTTAAATTAAGTGTTTCATTTAGAAATTCAATTAGTGGTAGATTTTTATCATCTGCAAAGTTAATATTGAAGTCTCCACTTAAAATCATTGGTACATTATCATACTTTTCGCCAAATCTTTTATCGAGTATTTCAGAACCTTCTTTTGTATAAATCATCAAATTTTCGAATAAAAATTGTTGTATCTGTTTCATAGATTTTCAAGGCGAATATAAACGGCAACCATTAATATGTATTGCCCATTCTCGGAATCGCAACGAGCAACGCATATTTCGTCTCTATCAGAAACAGTAACACCAATGCTTCTAGTGAATTTAGTATGTATGTCCATGTGTGAAGTAATGAAGTGTGACATATCTTGAGTATTGTGATAAATAGCTACGCCTGCTGTAGGAACTTCGGGTCTTTTTATAACTTACAACAAAGTCTGCTGTTGGAACTTCGGGTCTTTTATAACTTACAACAAAGTTGAAATTCGGAATATCAAGTGGTTCTTCGTTTTTCATACGAATTTCTGACAAAAGCAGAACATTTGACTTTTTTACGATAGCATCATTTTTTAGGCCAGCTCCATGTGCATGCAAACTTTGACAATTGAATGAAAATATCGATAATCCTTTCTTGTTGGAGATGAATTCTAGAAAAGTTTTGGTGACCGTTTGTAGTGTATTGTTTTGGTGACCGTTTGTAGTGTATTGTTTTGTAACCTTTTCAATTCTAACGTTAGATCCTCTCGATGACTTGTCTATTTTTTATGATGTTTATCTGTTTCTGAAGCATTTAGAGGTGTTCCTGTTCTACCAATCCAAAATTTCCAGCTGCTGCTAATATTTTCTTGAGTAACCAAAAATAAACCTTGCATCCTCGTTACTATTGTTAAAGCTACGTTAACTAATTCTCTAGGATGTTTGTGATTGTATTCGTAGGCAATAGCATCATAAGTACCTCCCTGTGATTTGTGAATAGTCATTTCCATATCAGAAATTAGGGGAAAATGTTAAGGATCTAAGCAAATATGAAAAACGAATATTTAAAATAACCCTAATTCCCTGACAATATTAATTCGTAAATTTCTAATAATAAAATCGAATGATATAAAATTATAGATAATCATTTTGCAAAAAGTAGAAGAGCATATATTTTATTTTTGACAATTTAAATTAATAAATAATGATTTCGAGATATTAAATTTTTTTATAAAATAAAATATTTAATGAAATTAAAGTCGGGGCCGTTTTTATTATTTCAAACTAAAGATTTTAATGATATAAGGTAATAAACTATAATTTTGCATTTTTAACCATATTTTAAACTTCAGCACATAAATCTTGAATTATTATAAGATTTTATAAAATTTTAAATTTCAAAATCCACGATAAAATTATGATTGAACAACTAGATGCCTGCTTTACCACGGTAGTAAGAAAACGTCTAAGCCAATGTGAAATACTAATCCGGATTGCGTGATGCATTGCAGAGGTTAAATATTAGAAAATAAATAATACAAATTTTTTAAATGCCAGAATGAATACGAAGATTTAAAATAATTTTAAATAATATAAAATTTTTAAACGCCAAAATAAATGCGAGAATTTATATTAATTTTCTGTTACTTGTTTTATCTAAATATATTAGTATATTTATTTAGTACTCACTATTATACTGCATAATGATTCTTCAATTTAACGATTTAAATAATAATCAAACAAAAACTTTATTTTAACAATGCACAGTATATACACATTGAACTTTTCACTAAATCCATTCAATTTCACTTATAAGATATATACAGCACTATACGTCAGCTGTATAGCTATAGATATACTGCTATAAGCATGTCGGTGACGCGAACGCACGAGATTTCAACCAATCCAAAAAGTGTCTAAAGCGAACAGCACACTGCGCATGCGCCAGTCAGAGAATGTCGGTGACGCGAAACCATAAGATTTTCCCCTACCAAAAAGTGCCCAACGCCGCTAAAGAAGTTTTCACTTCAAAAACTGCTGGATAATTTACAACTTCGTTGGTATTTCAAACTGTATCGATAGATTTGTATGACATCAAGTCCCCTGGCAACAACTATTGTATCTTGAAACTCAAATCGTTGACGTCCACATTTTTTGCTGCCAAAATTGCTCTTTCTGCCAGCCACTCATGATTCAAGTATTGTGTATGTATATCGGGAAATATCTGGTCAATGAGAGTATTTTGCGAGTTAATGATTGTGCAGAAATCAGTCGGCCATTTTATGCTTCCTGTATTTTCATGTACAGCTACTTTTCCATCACCGATACCTAATAGTTGTTGTTGTTGTTATTTCTAATCCCTCAGAGATCTAGGGGCAGCTAGATCAGATCCATGATACCGTGAACTCTAGCGAAGTCAAGCACCAGTAGAGGACTTTCATAAACATCCACCAGAGCGAACCCCAAGCAATCCAGGATGTGATCGAGGGATGCCGGCTTCAGATTGCATTTTTTGCACAATGAAAAAAATTTGCGTCCTGAGTCAAATGTCATGTTTTTTAAATGTCCACTTATATGAGTCTTGAGATGGCCGTTTGATCATTTCTGTCACCTCCAAATTCTAACACTTCACCCGGGGTCTTCCTGCTGAACCAAGGATGGGCGGGAGGGGTGAACCAGTCTTGTCTGACTGCTTTTTTCATTATAGAGAAAATTTCTTTATATGTTAATTTGTAGTCCCGGTTGAGAGGCTCAGAACAACCTCTTTTAGCCAAGATGTCTGCAGCATCGTTCCCTTGGATGTTAACATGGAAGATGGCTGATAATTTGTATGCCCACGAAGTCGCATATATTGCTCCAGTCCTGTAGATAATGAATTGAGCTCCGACTTTCAGTAAGGACACAAATGTTATTAGAATTGTTCCGTCAAGGATGACCTTTAATCCTTCATTTATGGCAATTAATTTGCTTCTGAATACCGAGAAGTTTTCCGGGTTGCGTCTAGAAAGCTGGACTGAAAGACTTTTCATAAAGACACCACTTCCAGCGTTGTTCAAATCGTCTTTACTGCCATCTGTATAAATCAAAATGAAATCACTCGGAATGCCATCTATGACTTCCAGAGCCAACTGTCTTAGGTAATCGGGAGCATATATCTGAGTTCTTGTTCGTGACGGATATAAGTTTAGTATGTGAAAGTAAACCCGGGGTAGGCCATCAATCGGGTTCACACAAGGTCCTAGAGAAGATCGCTCTACAGAATGGAAAATTATCTTCATATTGTCAGCCAAACTGAACTAGCCTAACAGTTATTTTGATAATGTTTCAGCGGATGGATCTTGAAGCATTTGAACGCGCATATTTACTTTCAGCTGTAATTTTTCAACATTACGCCACAGTAGCGATGATTTCAAGCAAGCGTGGATCTCATCAGCGTACGTTGAACGTGGAATGACGGGAATTGTTTGTCTGAACTGAAATCACCTGACAAGAGTAACAGAGTGCCGCGAAATAGTTTGTCGTTTTTTATGTCTTTCAATGTCCTGTTCAACGCTCCAAGGGAATGTTTATGTGCCATAGTTCATTCATCACAGATGATAATTTTACACTGTTTCAGCACTGTGGAAAAAAAATGTTTGTGTACTTAATTTATTAAATCACTGATTTTAAAAGAGTAAAGTACGGACTTTTTTAGGTCAGACGGTTTACTCGTCATAATTTTAAGAAATCCATACATAACGATTGAAAAATTTCGATTAATGTGATTTACAGAAAACAGAATACTCCTTTACTTAAAAAATATTAATTTAAAGCAATACATTTAAATGTACTGTAAATAAACTTATTTGAAATAATGAAAACAGAGTAAAAGCGATTAAGTTTTACGCGAATATTTTAGATATTTTTGTTTTATAAACAGATGTAATTTTTGAATTTAAGATATGTACAAAAAAGGGAGCGAAAAAAACCGTTTCACTCGCATTTTTTTTTTTTTTACTCGCCAAATTTCGTAATTTTTTATTTTACCCCTTTTTCTAGTATAACCCATGACAGAGTGATTTGGACGGTGAAATAAAGTCATACATCTGGCACGAAACCTATTTTCGACTCTAAATTTTTTTAATTAATATCTTTTCAACTAATTGCAATATCGGAATGAAAAATAGTTTACGTCCTATTCTCAGATCAACTGAATTAGACGCACAAAATTGCTTAAGAATCGGTCAAACAGTTTCGGAGGAGTTTGGCTACAAACACTGTGACACGAGAATTTTATATATCAGATATATATTTCAAAAATATACACAAAATAGTTATAAATCTAAGATAACTATAGTCATGATAGTATAAAGTCTTAGCCACAGTAGTACTGTAGCAAACTCCTGGCCTTAGGAACCAGGATTGCAGGTTTAAACAAAGTTTTGCGGCCAGCCAACCTTCATCTGTATTTGCCAATACTCTGGACCATAGGGAAAGTAAGAAATTTCTAGAGAAGTTTAACTATTATTAAAAATAAAACCGTAATCTATTAAAATAAAACGATAATATTATAGCCTATAATATTAACTAGAATATGTTAAAATCAAAGCTAAAACAATTAGATAAAGACTTACTACGTGAGTACAACATTAACCATTTTCCCGGGTAACAGAAAGGTGAATATCAGTAACGCATAAAATTAGTAAGTTTTGATAAAATAACATTAAAAGTCCATATCCATTCAAAAACTCTAAATTTTGTTTTAAAATTTAAAGAAAATAAAAGTACAACCCACACATATAAAATTAATTTTAAATAAAATACTTTATTGTTAATTTACTTAGCATGAGACGCCATCTATCGATTAACTGTACAACTAATTAAAATTTCTATTTTTATTGCATATTTTTTTACTCTAAACTGATAGGAATATAACATATAAAAATTAGCAAGGTATCCATGTTCCATACAATGTTTAATAAATTTATTAAAATTTAAATATATATTAAATTTATCACTAACTAATACGTTATTACGATAAATATAATTGAAAATAATATTTCTATAAATAAATTCACTTTAAGAATGTTAAAATTAAAATCATCTCTTTTATCATAAATAGTGCTATGTAATTTATAGTCCTTAATATACAATGATATATCCAAGTAATTAGTTTTAACTGGAGTACTATTAATTTTAATTATGTTAAAATAATTGGGATAAAAAGTAATATTGGGGTTAACATTATTATTTTTACCAAAAATAATTAGATCATCTATGTATCTAAAAATGTAATAATCATTATTAATAATAAGGCAAATTAAAATTAGTCAAACTTTTGTTATCAGGGTCACTTTGATACAAACCTTTAGTTTGTTTGAACAAAGGACCATTAAAATTAATGTAGTTTTCCTTTAAGACTAAATATATGAGAGTTCTAAATTTTTGTAAACTAATATTAAGGTTATAATTACTATGACTTTCTAAAATTACCTTAATATCATTGGTATCAATGGAATTAAAAAGATCTTCAAAGACATAACTATAAACTGAATAAATATTTTTATTTTTTAAAAAACCTATAATATGTTTACTATTTTTAATTATAGCTGTAACGAATGGTAATAGAGCGCCCTCTACTGGCCATGTGAACACTTAACCAGTCAGCCTGCCACCTCGGGGAAGAAAGGATGTGCCAATGTCCTCCCGCGCAAACCCCTTTGTATTTTTATAGTATTTTCCTGTTTTTATGTAATTGTATAACCGTGCTCAATTAGAATGTACCACCAATTAAAATTATTTGAGCTAGCCGCCGGAGTTATTTTTGAGTATCGGTTATAAAAATGTCGCCCAACTTACGGCCCGAATAATTATTTAATTTTAATATGACTACTAGTCTAACAAAGTTATCTTTAATATTCTGAACTGCTAGTTCATGAAGAAGTTTAAGAAAAGTAATTTCTGGAATTGTAGCTACCGGCTACGAAGAAATTTTCGGATTACTAAAAAATTTATATTTCCTACCAGGAAATTAGAAACTTTGGATTGCATTCGTCTTCACGGATCATCAGCTAAGTTTTGTTTTGTTTCTGATTCATTTTGATCTTTTATTGAATTTTACTTGTGTTTTTATATTTTATGGCATAACTATATAATAAGCATGATTTATTAGTCATATTTCTTTTGAGTAATTCTTTTCCCTAATAAGGAAATTCTTTTACTTTTGTTCATTTCCTATGATTTATGACTATTAGTGTACTTGTATGGGGAACTTCTTACCCCCACTTCTGACCTTGAATTTTCACTGCTTGTTGAATGAACGACGTTTTAATACTAAGGGTCCCCCCCCCTTTCTGTCTCTCACCCCTTGCCTAGTGAAAATCAGATGTTCTTTTTTTTCCCCTCTTGTTCCTTTTTCTTGGAACTCAGAATGCAGCACTCGCTGTTTGCTTTGTAAAACTTGTTTATTCTCGATATTTTTCACTTTTTTTTTGTTGACTCTTTAAGTTACTTATGACGCCAGAGTGTCCCGGAAATTGATATTTCCTATTTAGTATTATAATTACATCTGTTTTTTTTTTATTGAATTTTAGTGTTATGAAATTGTGTTTTATTTCTAACTATATTAAAGAATTTTGATCATATATAAAATATATGTGATTTAAATGAAAGAAATTTTTTTTTTTTTTTTTTGCTAACAAAAAGTATAGTAGAAAAGTATTTTTTTTTTTTATTCAAAAGATTCATTCATAGGTTTTGTTTCGACTTTGAATTTCATCAGAATTTCTTTTACATGTGAATTATTTTTATTTTTAAAGCTAAATGTTTGCATTCAGTCAAATATCTACAATATTTTAAAAAGTATTTTTATTCCTTCAAAGGAGTAGTTTATATGTTGTTTTGGCTAAGTGCATCAGAATTTCTGTTTATCTGAATTTTCATTTTGTTTTCGAAGTTTAGATTTTGTATCCTGTCAAACATCTGTAATATATATTTTTAATAGTATTGTGTTCGAATATCCAATTCTTATTATTTTAGTGATTAGTTGATGCTCAAATATAAAGGTTAACTATTTTAAATCTAAATTAACTGCATTTAATTTGTGGCTGTTGGATTTTATAATTGACCCTTTTTTCCCCTCAAAAGTTAAAAACAATGGCGTATCTTGCTAAAGCGCGCAAAGAGGACTTAAAAACACTAGCTACAGAATTGGGCCTCGAAGTTGGAGAAATAATGAGAATACTAGATTTTAAAAATTTAATCATTACTTCGAAAGACTACGATGAACAGTTTACTAAAACTCTTCTAGAAACCATTATTAACACGAGGGTTCAGGCAGAACGTGAGGTGAAGGAGGAAAATGAATGCAAACGAAAACAAGACGAACTGAATTTAGAACTAGAACGCATGAAGTTAAGCATGACTGCTACTTCTTCAACTAACCCTAGTGCTGCCGCAGAGAAAATAAATATCCAGCACCTCATACCCAGATTTGTGGAAACTTCAGACATTTCCACCTATCTAAAAATATTTGAAAGGCAGTGTGAGCAAATTAACATAGGGGAAGTCGATTATGTAACACACCTTCTACCAGTGTTACCTATTGATATTTCCAATATTATCTTGCGGGAACCTAAGGAGAAATTAGGAAATTACCAGCACATTAAGCAAGTGCTGCTCCAACGATTCAAGTTGAGTGCTGAATCGTTTCGAATTAAGTTCAGTACTCATCAAAAACAACCCGAAGTTCTGTGGAAGGACTTCGCGTACGAGCTAAACAATTACTTAGAAGAATGGCTACATAGCCTAGAAGTGAAAGACTTTAACTCCCTTAAGGATTTGGTACTTACTGATCAGCTTAAGAGAAGAGTTTCGAGGGACGTTAAGGAACACTTCGTGGATATCTGGGGAGATATTAAAAGCTCATCTGAGCTAGTACAAAAATTAGACGATCATGAAATTGCTCGAGGTAAGACGTCGAAACATAAAGTTTTACCAGACGTAAGAAGAACTTCTTTCCCCTCAAAAACAAATAAACAAAGTAGTATAAGAACGGGGTATATGGCAAAGGAAGCAGCAAGAAAACCATTTGGAGGGCGTTCGCAATTTGAAAGCCGAACTCCTCTGTCCTGCTATGGATGTGGAAAGCCCGGTTACATCAAGTCAAAATGCCCTGACTGCAATCCTTCAAGGGTTGATCCAGCTCACGTTGGAATTCTGCGAGTTAACAGTCTCTCTCCATCCAACAGAAATGCTGTACTCAGGATCAGCATAAATGGAGTTTCAGGAACTGCATTTGCGGACAGTGGTGCAAGTCATTCGATTGCAGGAGAAACTCTGTACTGTATCCTCCTGCAACAAGGAGCTGCTTTTGAGAAGACAGCAATATCCTTATCCTTTGCTGATGGAATCGTTACTCAGAAAGAAGTTCTACGTACATTTCAAACTGTCCTTCTGGAAGGCAGAAAGTTTAAAACCCTCTTTATTATTTTGCCTGATGCCAAAAACAACTCCACTCTACTTGGAGTTGACTTTCTCAAAAAAGCTGGAATAGTACTAAATTTCAGAAAGAACTGTTGGACTTTTTGTGACGATTCCCGAAAATCGTACAATTTCGTAATGCCTTATCATAGTACATCTGTTAATGTACTTCCTGTGGCAATAAATAATTTTCAATTACGGGAAGATGAAGGACAAGAACACCCTGGTTCTCAGTGTGTGGAACTAGATAGCTTGCTTAAAAATCATCACTCTATCTTCGAAGTAGGGGGAGAAGCTACTCCATTTATTGAACATAGCATCAACACTGAAAACAACCCACCAATTTCAGTGCCTCCCTGCCGGATGAATCCAGTTAGGAAGGAGCTGTTGAAGAAAGAGCTAGATTCTCTGCTGCAACAAGATCAGCGAAAGGCCTTCTATGATAAAAGACATCGTCTTGGTCCCTTGTATCATCCAGGTGATAAGGTCTGGGTAACCCTTCACCCCCTTAGCAATGCTGCCCGAAAGAAAACAGCTAAATTCATGCCTAAAAGAGATGGACCTTATATTATTGTGACTCAACGCTCTCCGACGACTTATGAAGTGGCAAATCCAAACAACCCACATGAGGTTCTGGGACCTTATCCTTCATCTGCTCTTCGTCCATGCATAGACAAGGAAGCCACTCCAGTGATGCCTCTCAGAAAAAGGGGAAGACCCAAGAAAGACAACTCTGCTGGTTCCTCATCGAGGACGATACCTAGGAACCAGAGGGGGAGTGTAACGAATGGTAATAGAGCGCCCTCTACTGGCCATGTGAACACTTAACCAGTCAGCCTGCCACCTCGGGGAAGAAAGGATGTGCCAATGTCCTCCCGCGCAAACCCCTTTGTATTTTTATAGTATTTTCCTGTTTTTATGTAATTGTATAACCGTGCTCAATTAGAATGTACCACCAATTAAAATTATTTGAGCTAGCCGCCGGAGTTATTTTTGAGTATCGGTTATATAGCTTTATTGCATTGCTTATTGATGAAGTTTTGTATATTATGTAGCATTTTACCTGCGGTAGTGATATATGTTTTAAAACCATTTGTTAGTTCTAAATTTAACAGGATTTTTATGGAATTTAGGTGTGAAAAATATATATGGAAACTTAATCTTATGAATGGAAACACCCAATTTTCTATATATAGCAATAATTCGATTATTAATTTCTTTATCTGATAAGTCCAATCTTTTAAAAGATTCATTTTTTAAAAAGTTTTGATTGGTCATGTTATTATAAAAATATTTACAAATTATAGCATAATTACCAGGCACTTTGTATATGTAAACAATGACAAAATTCTTTTGTAAATCATAAATCTTCTTTCTTACATCTTTATAAGTAAGTTCTGATTTAGAATGGTAATTAAATTCCATCAAGTCTTTAAAAATATTATACTTAAATTCATCAAATGCCTCTAAAGGCAAACCGTATTTAACTGCAGATTTTGTAACAAAATTATTTATATCTTTATTAATTTGTTTTTAACAGTATTATTATTAGAAATAGTTAATCTAAAACTAGTGCCTTTGCTCATGATATCTTTAAAAACTTTGTCCTCGATTATATTTAAATTGCAGGTGACTACATGTTTATGATAGCTATCAATAAATTCATGATAGTTCTTACATTTATAATCATCTATGTCAAGAGAAGGTGAACTATTATTGTAATTAAAGATAAATCTGCCCATCGTTTTATTATATATAAAAACTTTTTTAACAATTACATTCGTAACAGAAGAAAAGTGGCAAATGTCTATTAATTACACTAGAATATCTATTTTTTAAGGAGAAAAGCGACTCACTCACTCACTGACTGACTAATCACGATATCTCCGGAACTATTCAACCTACAGACTTGAAATCTGGTAGACATGTTCCTTTCATGGAGTAGAGATCAGCTAAGAACGGATTTTGAGAAATTCGAACCGCAAGGGGTGTTACGGGGAGTTAAGGGGCGTTATAAATAATTGTTTCCATTTTTAAACTACTCGACGTACAATCTTGAAATTAAATAAACAGATTCCTTTTATAGAGCAGAGATCCCCTACAATTTGAGTTCGGTGAAAATTGACCCCCAAGTGGCGTTGCGGGGGCTTAGGGGTCGTTATAGATAATTATTTCCATTTTTAAGCTATGAGACGCAAAGACTATATATGTGATAAAAGCATTCCTTTCATAGAGTAGATATCAGCTACAAGATGGGTTTTGGGAAAATAGTCCCCCAAGTAGCGTTGAGGGGGATTAAGGGGCGTGATAGATAAATATTTTCATTTTTGAACTACTTGACCTACCAGCTTGAAAATTGGTAGGCATGTTTCTTTCATGGAGTAAATATCCGTTACAAAATGGGTTTGGGGAAAATTGACACCAAGGGGTGTTGCGGGGGGAGGGATTAAGGGGAGATATAAATAATTATTCCAATTTTTAAACTATAAGACGTACAGTCTTGAAATTTGGTAAGCGGATTCCTCTTATAAGGTAGATATAAGCTACAAAATGGGTTTCGTGAAAATCGAAACCTAAGTGGCGTTGCGGGGCTTAAGGGGCGTTATAGATAATTATTTTCATTTTTAAACTACTGGTCGTATAGTCTTGAAATATGATAATCAGAAGCTTTTCATGGATTAAAGATCCATGTTTTGTGAAAATCAACCCCTAGATAGCGTTGCGGGGTCTCAAGGGGCGTTATAGGTAATTTTTTTCCATTTTTAATTTATTAGACGCAAAGTCTTCAAATTTGGTAAGCAGATTCCTTTCATAGAGTACAGTTCCCCTACAAAATGGGTTTTGTGAAAACAGATCCCCAAGTGGCATTGTGGGGGCTCAAGTGGCGTTAAAGTTAATTATCCCCATTTTTAAACTATTAAACGTACAGTCTTGAAATTTGATAAGCAGATTGCTTTCGTAGAGTAGGAATTTGAAGGAAATCAACTCTTGGGGGAGCAAGCGGTTACTGGGGCGTATTGACAAAAAAAAATCCTTTTTGCGAACTACAAGGACTATAATAATGAAATTCGGATTGCATTTTTCTTCTGTTGAATTGAAATCCGCTAAGAATGGTTATTTTTTGGAAAACGACTCTCAACGGGATTACAGGGGGAGGGGGAAGGAATAGTAAAAATTTCGTTTTCCCCCCTGTTAGATTTAGACTTGAAATTTGGCTTGCATGTTCATTTTCCAGAGTAGAGATCCGCCGAAAATTGGTTTTGCGGGAATCCACTTGGTTATAGGGTTACGAAAGCGCAAACATCATTCTATACTTCAATTTTAGAAATTTTTAGAAAATACAAATTAGAGAACTTCTGCCCTTTCTTTTTTTATCAAGAGACGACAAGTATATTTTTAATACAATCGAATTACGACTTAGATATCAACAATTTATATCTATATATATAAAGGAGAAAAGCGACTGACTGACTGACTAATCACGATATCTCCGGAACTATTCAACTTACACACTTGAAATTTGGTAGACATGTTCCTTTCATAGAGTAGAGATCCGCTAAAAACGGATATTTTGCGAAATTTGAACCGCAAGGGGCGTTACGGGGGTTGAGGGGCGTTATAAGTAATTGTTTCCATTTTTAAACTATTCAACGTACAATCTTGAAATTGGGTAAGCAGATTCCTTTCATAGAGTAGAGCTCCGCTACAAAATGAGTTTGGTGAAAATCAACCCCCAAGTGACATTGCGGGGGCTTAGGGGCGTTATAGATAATTATTTGCATTTTTAAACTATTAGACGCACAGTCTTTAAATTTGATAAATAGATTCCTTTCATAGAGTAGAGATCAGATACAAGATGGTTTTGGGGAAAATAACCCCCAAGTGGCGTGGCGAGGGGGGAGTTAAGGGGCGTAATGGATAAATATTTTCGTTTTTAAACTACTTGACCAACTTGCTTGAAAATTGGTAGACATGTTTCTTTCATGGAGTAAATATCCACTACAAAATGGTTTTTGGGGAAAATGACCCACAAGGGGTGTTGCGGGGATTAAGGGGAGATATAAATAATTATTCCAATTTTTAAACTATTAGTTGCACAGTCTTGAAATTTGGTAAGCAGATTCCTCTCATAGAATAGAGATACGCCACAAAATGCGTTTCGTGAAAACAAACCCCAAGTGGCGTTGATAGGGCGTATATTTTTCAATACAATCGAATTCTTAATGAGGACTTAAATATCAATAATTTATTCATATATATAACCAGCAAAAATTTATAAAACGTCATGAAATACCCAGCGAAGCGGGCGGGTAACAGCTAGTTATATATATATATGCACAAAATATTTAATGAAATCACTGGATAATTTCTTCGAAAGAAGCTCTAGAAATTTATATCTTTTAAATGTAAAATTATTTTTAAAGTGTTAAGGAATACTTAGAGAAAAAATATTTAAGTTCATTTTATGACATGTATTCTGCGTATAAATATAAAAATTCGAAAGCATATAATGCAATATCTTTCAACAATGTACTTAAAAATATTAATGTGATATCAGTACGTTTCTCTCCAAATTGTTTTAAAATTTTTGCTAAGTTGGACAATAATATTCAAATATGGTTACTTTTTGGTACTGTGCTTTCCGTAATTTTTACATTTATGATCCTTATTTTTTTATTGTAGGTTAACGTAATTTCAAGCTCTATTAGATTTCTTAAGAAATTTAGCCATTTCTATATACTGGACACTATTGCTATAGTTCTTGCATAAGTTCTTTTTTGTGATTTCTTTCGGAATGTTTCAGAAATTAGTGAGAGTCAGGATCACTTTGTGAAAGAGTATAAGGATTCACCCTTTGATTATTGCCGACTAATATGTTTACCGAAGTCACATGTTTGGTCAATATTCTTCTATGATCAAATTTCTTTTCTTCAAACTTAAGAATTTTCAGATTTTGGCCTTTATGAAATGTGAAAAATGAGGGAAAGCCGTAGAAATTGTTTAAAAAAGTAATAAATTGGAGTGCTTTAATTTTATTGGGGATCTTACTACCATTTTTAAGAGATCTGTCTGGCAGGATTCTTTTTTTAATGATAGATCCAATCTCGATAGTACGCTAACACATACCTCTGTGTAAAGGTTTGGGTAGCAAAGCTGCTATGTACGATTTTTTTTCTTTTGACAAAGCCTTACCTTTTATTTCAGATATAAATTTATGAAGTGCAGAATGGAGTATAGCAGAGTTTTTATTGTGTGAATTCCAGACTGAAATCAGTATTACTTGTATAAAATTAGTTCATACTTATTTGTCTTTTTGTTTCAAATATTTATTTTTCTAAGAAAAGTATCTGAACGAATAACTGAATTTATCAAACAGTACAACTGAAGCATATTTAAGAAACAATCAATTTCTGCAAAAAATCATTTTTATCCATAACAATTTTATATGTTTATCAATATATATAATGAAACAAATTTTACAGGATGCTTTTGTTACTTCTGAATTTGTGACAAAATATTTTATTGCTGTTTTATGGATTTTCTTAAGAAAGGTAATTTATCTCGTCTTGAAAAAGATCCTCAAGAAAAAGAGCCATTGAAAGGTTTGTGCTTAGTGGTAAAGTGATTAGCGAAATTATATTTTTTTAAATAAAACATTTTCGCGACAAATCAAACACACAAAGTTGTTGATTTTTCACTATGAAATAGTCCAGATCCTGATTGTCTAGGAACAACCTATATTCTTTAGATATTTTTTGCTTGGTAGACATGAGAGTTAATTAAAAATAAGTTTCACCCATAAAATGATCGCTATTCCACTTATTTGTTATCGCTAACCGTTACAATTACAAAAAGAAAAAAAAGTTACTCCCAATTCGTACCAGCACAACATTGACAGCAAAATTGATATAGATGATTTATAGAATTTCTTGCTAAATTTTTAGTGCATTATTCTTAAATAATTGAATTTATCATTTCAACGGGCCACTCAGAAAGGTACAATGGGCCACATGCGACCCGCAGGTTGAGTATGGAGTGGCCCGTTTATCCGGTAGGACAGAACCCGGGACCTTTGGATCCGAAACCGAGTAACTTAACCACTACACCAAAATGATCACCATGGTGCGGAGGTTGTTACTGGCTTATATAGATTATATCGCTACACACTCCCCTACCAGAGTTAGTTAGGCGAACAAACGATATAGTTGTTAATGGGAGCGGTAAGTTTCTTGTGTGTTGGATGAGTTGCGTCATGTTAATCTGACGATTTTTTTTCCTTGGTTGCTCTATTGCGCCATGTTTATCTGACGAATTTTATTTCTCTTTGGTTGCTCTCTCTTTTGCGGGTAGATGGCGCCACGACAGATCAGTATAGGTTTCGCTTTTCTTAGTTAAGCTAGGGTCACCAAATGAAGTCGCGCGTTTTATCCTAATAGGACAGAACCCGGGACCTTTGGATCCGAAACCGAGTAACTCAACCGCTACACCAAAATGATCACCATCGTGCGGAGGTTGTTACTGGCTTATATCGCTACAAGTATCCCTGCCTTAAAGAAAAGGCCAATAACATGAACATATCACATATCAAAAACTCTATTAACACTTTAAATAAAGAGATTTTAAGTTTAAAAAGTCAAATTCAGAAAATAAATTTATTCAATTACTTGTTATTCCTTTTCTGAAAATTAAATGTAGTTAAATACTGATATTAAAAAAAATTAACAGCCATGAATTAAAAAAATTAAGCATGCAATTTGACATAATCTGCAACAATTTAAGAAGCAATATTTCTTATGTATATAGACCACTCTTTAGAGGGCGCTGGCGATGCAGCCACCAGCAAACTAAGGATTAGCGAGCGGGGACTCGACGCACAGGTCTGAGATCCAACACTGCTGGAAAAGATTAAACAGGGAACTGGCCAAGAAGGGACCAGCTGTCCAATGCTAGAGGGGGAGTGACATGTAGGCCACTCATACATCACCTGAACTCCAGAAACCATCATGAACTATGTAAGAACAATGTTACCATTGCAAACTGTTGTGTAAGAACTATATGAGGAATTCAAGAACTGAACACTATTGTTTAGTGCAAAAAGTGTTTATCTCAAGTTGATTCATTATATCTGTGTTCGTATATTAGTGTGTAGTCCTGTAACAAATGTCCACCATCAAATGTTAGTTTTAGTAAAAACCAGTGTTATCATTAAAATACCTCTAGAACTCTGTGCCACAACACCATACATCTAAATATATATAAATCTTACTTTAACTAACAAAAAAGCCAAAATAAACTATAATTCACATTACTCAATTTACTTAGTAATAACATTTATTTGAATTAAGGTTTATACTAAGCAGTTCATGAACAATCATATGACACAAATACAAATATGTATGCTTTATTACAAATTTTACAAAAGGGTATAAAAAACAGGAAATATGCAAATTGAATTTAGGAAACTCAAAGAACAAAACATCAACAGACTTACAATTCAAAACATGTAGTATAAGGTAGAAGTCAAAGCTGAGATATGAACAGCATTATAACTTCTTTTAATATAATAATAAACTAAGCATCATTGTTAATAAAATTATAGTGTTCAAACTCTTCATATTAACTTTATATTAATTTGAAAACATAAATAATTTTTAAAAAAAAGACAAGTTTTTCACAAAAGAACACAATTTAAAACCATATTTAATACAAAATTTGACTTTTAATATAAGTACAAAAAGAGTCAAACTGTAGAAGAAACCTGGAATCAATCACTCACAAGTCCATTCATGCAAGATTCACATTTATATAAAAGTTAATAAATTGCACAGTATTAATTACTATAAAATTAATTATACAAATCTACAAGAATTTTTAAAAAGACATTCTGTTTTCATTAATTATTACTAACTAGTAGTGAACCATTTCATAAAAAGTGCACATTAAAAATAAAAAAAAAGTGAAACTGAATTTTTTATATTTGAGAGGTTTATTCAGCAAAGAATAATTTATATGATCTCTCAAAACATTTATACAGGAATTCATATCGACGTACTTCTGAGTTTGTTACAAATACGTGTACATACACAACAAATTGACATGAATCGCATATTTTCGCGAAAAGTACATTTTCTTTTCAATAATTATAAATGTATACATTCAAAATTAATGTAATTAAAAACATCTTCAAAAAATGCACTATGGATTCTTTTATAAATATTTACATTTCGTAATTTTAAAAGGAAAGATATATAATTGAATTTAGAAGAAGTTCTTTTAAATTCAAAGTATTTTTGATAGAACAGGTAAAAAACTAAATAAAATATATCTATACAAAAATTATATACATAATATACCTCCAAGTATAGAATTCTTCCAATGACTAAAATCTTTTATGTTACAAGTACAATAATAAAAAGTGAGTGTAGACTTTCTGATAATTCATTTTCTTAAAGGTCAGACAAATATAAAATAACCTAATTAGAAACTTTCAAACAATTTGAATCTACTAAATTTTTATAACAAATTTAACAGAGTTCATTTCTTGATAAATAGCAATCAAAATAAATTTTTTTTATAGATCATAATAGAGAAAACAGATAAAATTAACAATTTCTAAAATATTTAGTTAACTTGTTTATTGCAAAATAAATAATCTAACAAAATTAATTTACTACCAATTCACAAGCAAACAACAATATAACAATAATCAAATAGCACATTTTTCACTGAGCTTGATTCCATAACACCTAAGACGACATTTTATTTTAAATTAGCACTTAATTTTAATTAATTTCTTTAAGCATTTTCTTAAAAATCCTCTTTATTGAAATGTTAATGAATAGTTCAATTAAATATTTAGTGAACACAAACAGGGCATTTTCATAACATACTATCATTTCACAGCACCATATACTTTTTCCAAGAAATAAAAAAGATTAATTACTTATTTGAGTTTCAGTAACATAATTAATATGTTATTGTTTTTAGTAATTATTTTAATCATATGTAGTTATTTTTTTTAAAATGAAATAAATTTGGATTTAAAGCTAAAATCACCCAGTGTAATTAAAAAAAAATTTTTAAAGCTATTTTTTGGAATGTTTTTATAAAAATAATGGTCAGTTTTTTTTAGGGAATGTGAAAATTTAGGGAAAATGAAAATTCTTATAAATAAAATATAATTTAGAAAAAACTAAATTTGTAACAGAAAAAAAATAATAATAATAATTGATAATAAAAAAAAGACAAAACTTACTTAAGAATTAATTGGAAATTTTCTGTATTACAAAAAAATACTGAATCATTTTATAAGCAACAATAACAAAAAATTGGTTTTTTTTTTGTTGCCCCTAATACTATTTCACATTTAACAATTTATACTCTAAAAAAATTGATCAAATTTTACAAGCTTTACTACATTTAACAAATTATCTAGAACTCATACAATAATTATTCCTTTGTATAATTAAGAAATAAGATTTATATTGTTTTAATTACATGACTAAAAAGATAATTTAGGATAGAAAAATTTGCATATCCCAAATCTTGTTTCCTTTCTGAACAGTAGTTCACTATGTAAAACACTTCATTACACACATGAATTATCCATGTACACTAAGAAAAATGACTTTCTATTTTCTTGAATTAAAATTTTGGAATCATCCAGTAAAAAAACAAAAGGAAAAAAACTTGTATATACAAAAACAGCTTGAGAGGGAATTGGATACATTTATATATCAGCAATATATTAAAAAAGTGTACCACTACATAACATCCAAGAAATATTTAAGCAATTGGCAATAATAAACATGGATACTAAAAGGAGCAATAGACTAGATAAGTATTCAGTGTAAAACAATGCTAAAAACTGAAAACAAACATGTATCAAAATATAGCATAATAAAAACATTTCTTTTATGTTGTTTTATCCAGGATTGATTTCATCACTGACATGACTGGTGCTTGACGGGGAAAAAAAACAAAAAAGAATTTGCTTTGGAGGAATGGGAAGAAAGAATTGGCAGCTCACAAACTACAATTCTGTAGTCATACATGAAGTGAGAGCTTGGACTCGTTTTGCATTACAACTACGACAGAGTATGTGATCATCCAAAGGATAGCAACTACCTTCTGCTTCAGAAGACAGTCGTAATCCACAATCCTAATGTAGTAGGAAGAAAAAAAGACATTGTTTATAATACAATAAATAAATAAAAAAGAAAAATTCTTTTTAATACAATTATAAGTACTCTGAAATCCTTAATTATTTAAACATATCAAATGGCACTTAATTTTTTTAAAATTCTCATTTTGTAACTATTTTTTTCTCACAAAATGAATGTTACTCTTAAATTTATTCAGAAAACAAATCCCATGCACACACACAAAAAATACTCTTAAGAGAAAAGAAAAGCAAATCTAACTAAAAATAAATATATCAATAAACTATTCTTTAATCAAAATTAAACTAAAATTACAACTTATTATGCAGGTAATTAGGATTAAATCACAAAAGAAAGAAGACATTCTTACTTTTTTTAAAAATGAGGAGATTAAAGCATTAGAAACTATTATATCAAACAACTTTAATTACAAATTTTATTCATGATGAGATGATGACTGATCTCAGACCTGATCTTTTATATTTTAAAGTAAAAAGGGGGAAGGGACCCAAAAATCAACTTAATATGCTAACACTACTTTAACAAAAAAAAGCTATTTGGAAAAAATTCCAAAATATTAACTAAACTAATATTCAAAAAGCTCTCTTCATTTTATCAAATAAATTAAATAATTTATTAACAGTATGACTTTTGCATACTTTTACATTTTAAAACAAACATCAAAATATGCATTAGTCAAAACTTAGTTTCAATAAGTATTGTTGTTTTCCTTTAAATTTAGAATTTTTTTTTAAAAAAAAAGTCTTTAAAAACAATTTGCATATGCATGACGTTATTTTAAGAAATTAAGAATGTAAAGTACTTTACCTCACATCTGTAGCACTGTACATGAAAACTACGATCTAGGGCAACAACTCGCACTGTTTCTTCTTTACCATGCTCAGGCATGATTGGTTGTTGACAAACACAGCATCGGGGTGCAAATTTCCTATAATATTAGCAACTATTAATAGATATTCAAAGTAACTTTAATTATTGCAGAAAATAAACATGGATTACAAAATTCTAAATAATCTTAAAAGCATATCAACAGATACTTATTGGTTTAAAATAAAACATAGAAATTATACGTTTTTTTGCTATTATATATAAATGACATTTTAACTTTTATTTACATTTAGTTAGAATGTCAAG
Source organism: Trichonephila clavata (assembly GCA_019973975.1). Classification (NCBI taxonomy): domain Eukaryota; kingdom Metazoa; phylum Arthropoda; class Arachnida; order Araneae; family Nephilidae; genus Trichonephila; species Trichonephila clavata. The sequence continues at coordinate 40,322 of BMAO01011955.1, forward strand.
AAAAATAGCAGAAAATAAAAAGTTTAATTATCAAAACTTTAAATTTATAGTGAAACAGTCACTTCTGACTAAAAACCTTTTAACTACTATTTCGTAATACAATTTCTCGGCATGTCAAATGTTGTCATGTTTGAAGTCAAATGACATCCATACAATTGTAAAGTTTCTATTATTTTGTAAATGTACTTTTCAGAATAAGTTGTGCCACTTAACATAAAATTTTTGAATTGCACAGCAGTCTTGATTAAATCAATAGTCAAGGGAAGCAATGTGATAACTTCAAACTGGGAACACAACCATAGTAGTTCTCCCACTTATAATTAGAAAATAATTAATATTATTTTGGCAATAATAAAATTTAAAATTCTGTTAATACTTTTGACTGAACAATATATTTAAATGAGATTTCAAGTAATTTTCAAAAAACTCCCCCCCCCCTCAATTTTTTATTTGCAATTTCTTATCTAATTCTTTAATACATAATACTGAAATATTTTAATTTAAATCAATTATGCTATCAATTTTTTCATAACTCAAGTTGTGTTATCCAGGAAATAAAGTGTAAACCAAATTTCTTGAAGATATTACAAAATCTTTACCAAAACTTTGTACATATGTTTAAACATTAAATAACATTTACCAACAAAATTAGTAACATTAAATGTCAATTCTCTATTTATAATTAAATTATTCAAATATTAAAAATTTAATTTACTTTCATTTCTGGCATTGTCCCAGAACAATACGATCTCTCCATTTTTTATCTATCTATATCATTCACATTTAAAAAAGTTATTTTTTATATATTTAATTATTAAAATAAAAATAACATTAAGTATTTACAATCAGTACTGAAAATGAATTTAATGAATCGAATTTATTTTTCCCTATTGAATAAACTTGAATGGAAGCTAATCAAACTGCAATTCAGAAGTTCAAAACTTCTGAATCTAAATTTTATTTAATATTGTCATTTAACATGGTGTTAGTTTAATATTAATAATTTTTTGTATAGCTTATTTAAGATAATGAAAATCAATTGCAGTGTTTATTGTTAGTAATAGTAATAATGAAACTATTGCTTTGGTTTGTATGTTTCCCGCTATCTCTTTCATTGTATATTTCTTGCATCAATAAAAAATGATTTTACAAAATAATTTTTTGGATTTGCATTTAAATCTCAAAATAAAATGAAAAAATCTGCTGCAAATCAATACAAAGCATTTATAAAAAATTAGTTTTCTATAGATACTGATTTCTTTTCTTGTCTGGAATGTTTTTTTCTCACAAGTTTTTATATTTAATAATTAAAATATTTTTACAAAGTAATACAAAACCAATGTGTGTGTGATAAATTAATCTTAAAATGCCAGCCAAATTTCAATAAATTTAATTTTTTAACATTGATTTACTTTTTAAAGTAATACCTCGACTTGTGCAAATTTGGAGTAATGCTATTTTCAAATCTCTTTGATTCATCTCCCCTTCCCCATTAAAACTCAGGCAGAATTATTGCCAGAGCCTGATGAAATTGGTAATTTGATGGAAGAGTTGTTGATCTTGGCAGGCAAATAAATTCAGAAATGGATAATGATGACGTTCGAGAACTACTGGATTTCCATAATCAGGAGCTGACAATTGATGAACTCATAGAAATGCACGAGTAAGAGCAAGACATTGAACTGGATCTACAGACTCAAGTTCTTTAATCAGGAGATCAAATGACAGTTGGTAATTTGACGGGCCTCAGTAGTTCAATTGAAAAGGGGTTAAAAATTATAGAAAATACATACTGCAATGAAGAGTGTGTTTTTTCAACAAAACAAGGAATAAAGAAATTATTAACATGCTACGAGGAAATTTAGTGGGAGGAAAGAAAATCTTGGAGTCTGGAGATTACTTATTAGATTTCATGAAAACTTCTACATCAAAATAACTTCAGTTCGCTCTTTTGTATTTGTGTCATCTTAAAAATTTATTAAACATTTTTTTTCTTAATTATTTTCTTTTGTCTATAGCCCCAACTAAAAATAATTTATATGCAAAATCATACTCCGATTTTCACGAATTCGACTCACTTAGTCCCACAAAGTTTGCAGTATTAATGTATATATTTATGAAATAAAAACATTGACTGCAACCAATAAAGTTAATACAAAGGATTAACAAATATTTTTGGATATATTTCTTTGTGCATTTATAGAAATACATGTGAAAAAGCATTTAAAATTACTAATAAATACCAATACCATAAAAGAAAATTAAACAATTCTTTCAAATTCAGCATAATTTACACAAATAGAATATTCATCTATCAAGTAACTTCAAGGAAAAAGACAGAAACAGAAATTAAAACAGTTTCTTATACAAATAACAATAATAGACTACCTTAAAGTATGAAAGAAATTACAACTTACTTGTGAAAATCATCTATGCAGTAAATTTGGTTTGTTGCATCTACTGTAAATGGAATACCATCTAAACACTTTCCACATACAACACAGGTAAAACAGTTGGGATGATATGGTTTTCCAGTAGCTCTCAAAATCTACAAATGATCACTAAAATTAGTATAAATATATATCTTAAGATAGCCAAATACTTTAACCAAAACCTTTTTATGACAGCAAGCACAAACACGTACCGACTGCTGAAGCTAGCAGTGCCTGTTCAGAGACTGAGATTTTTTGCTATTAACCATAAATCCTTGAAATAACCAAATTATGCATGAACTATTTAATAAAGCCGTGTAGAGTATAAAAATAGCAAATGCTTACATATTTTATTTACATACTTTATTTCTCAAGTTATTTCTTGTATAAATACATTTTTTACACATTTCACTTTCAGTATTTACTTACTATTTATTGATAAATATTCAACACATGAAAAATTCTACTTAAAATTCTTTAATATGAAAACTTTGAAAACAGGATTTTACACACAGTCCTAAGTTGTAATCCTTGCACTTGTAATAACTCATTTTCATTTGAGATATTTTAAAGGGATATGAATAAATAAAAACTAAATTTTCTATTGTGGATGACCATAGGGAAGTATTGGATTTTAATAAATTTGGCAAACAGCACATTGGGCCGAAATGTTCTTATCATTAGATTTGCTAGATTCTATATGAACAAAAAACAATCTCATAATCTGTTTCAGAATCAACATCTCAAAAAATCATTATTTTTTGTTCAGTTTAACATTTGACATCCAACACTTAAAAGTAAACACAGCAAAATATGTTATGTTTACAATATCTAATATTCCATTAAAAACTGGAATACCCACTTAACTAAATGGTGCAACAGCCCATGAGGACTAAGCCCTACTGTGCCCATATCAGTATTAGTGACTTTGGGCCTTGAGGTGCATGAGTAGATGTTCCGATCAGGTGGTCAGACGGACATGAAACTCCCCATGTTAAGTTTCCAAGCAAACTTAAAACTCGCTAATCAACCCACTGTAGGGATGAGTCGACCTTGCCCAACCCGAGGTTTGAACTTCGGACCTATGGAGTAAAAGTGTGATGCACTACCACTCAGCCACATGGTTTATAACACTTACTGCCCCCATGAAGATAAAACTCCCCTACCAAGCAAAAACCAAATACTTATTTAAAGACCTGTCATAAAGCATGCTATTCTTAAGCATTTATTTCACCGCATGAATCAAACCAAAATCTATGAGCATGTAAGTCATTTTAAGTTAGAAGGTCAAATCTACATGCACCTCAAATCTTGTGGACATACAATGCCATCTTGTGCCAAAATTTACAATTTTAAAGGATCTCAAGACATTGACACAAATGTGTGACGACCAGGGGTAAACAGGAAAAGATGTCACACTAGCATGAATGTTTCTTGCCAACATACATGTGTAACAGTTGATGCAAAAGGGTTAAAAATGAAGTCCAAATAAAAATTATTATATTCAACATAGTTTCAAGAAATCTTGTTAAATTTTTCAAATTACTTTTATGAAAAAATTTATTTTAAAAACAAAAAGAGATTTACATTATATACAAAAGTAAACACTTAATGCTATAAAAGTAATTCAAATCCATTAAATAGTTTAAACTACTTTCATAATTACAACTTGCAATTTTTTTCTTAGTCATGTTATGTAAAGTTTTACAGAGCTTAACAAAAATTATGTTTATCCAATAATGTATATTTTTTTAAACAGTCAAAATATATTAATAATACTTTCAATGTTAATTTTCTTTCACATCATTTCCTTTTCCAAATATACAAAGTAGAATAATTACATGGAGTTTAAGAGATTAACAATTTATATAAAAAAAATCTAAATAAATCAATGACGTAAATTAGTTTTAAACACATTAGATTTTTACTTTTAAAGAATACATATATTGTTTGAGAATCAAGATATATAGCAAATACTGAATCTCCATTTCTTAAAAAAAATATTGTGCCTCTAAGTAAAAACTTTCATATTTAAACTATAAATTTTAAAATGAAATAACAGAACAAATACTAATTTATAAGCACACAAACACATATATCAGTCATTTTAATGTAAATTACAAAATAAGAATAAGCTATATGAAAAAATTTAGAGAGATAAAGTAATTTTTATACATTCTACACTGAAGTTCCATATTCTAAAATGAATACTTACTCATGTAGAAGTTGAGTGCTGACTCCAAATCACACATATGGTATTTTATTTAAAAAGTAAAATTTAAAGACACCCCCCTTCTAAAAACTTAATACCAATAATTTATTTAGTTAAAAACTTATAACTTTTAAATTCAACAGAAGGATATACAATATCTGCATTAAAATATAATTAAGGCAGCTTGTCAACTGATTGATAAGTTGCTTAGAAAAAACAAAAGATAAAGGTAAATTAACAGAGTTTCTCTCATTTGCTTATTATATACAATTTTCAGAAAAAAAGTTTGATTTGTGGAATTTGCATAGTTTGGTTGGATCGCTACACTCTACTGAAAGGTATTATTGAAAAGAGAAAATTAACTTACACGGTCAAGAATTCTTCCTCCACATACACAACATTTTTCCAATGTATTCTGTAATAAAAAAGTACAATTAAATATATCTTTCAGAAATGTACAGAAACTAAAATATCCTCAGCTTAAAACCTTTTTTCTATGAACTATTTTCATAGTATAGGAATCCTTTTCTAATGTTTATGTATAAAATGTAAGTGCACATAAAAATAAACCAGTTAATAATATTAAAAATAATAAGTGCTTTTAAAAAATACTTGCTTCTCTCTTAGCACATTAACCCTTTACATGACAATGTTCTACAAGTAGGAACATTTTTAAAATTTCCCAAAATATACAATTTTATTTAAATTGCACAGTAAAAAAATATTATGTAGAAAATATGGGTTTTTTTTTAGTATTGAGGAAGTATAGCTGAAATAAACAGTATGTGTTTTGATGAATATAAATTCAATGAGAGTAAAAATAAATTATAATTTTGTTGTTACTTTCTTTTAACTATTAGGCAAGAAATTTGAATGTTCCATAAATGAAACAGTGACAAGAAATTTATTGTTCTCAGCACATTAAAGTTACTTTGAATACAGTACACAGAAGAATAGCGAAAATATTCTGAATGCATTAGGATTTCTAGTAAATAAAAATTTTAAGACTTGATAAATATTTCAATTTCCCCGTATATACCATTTCCTTCCACTTCTTTAATACATTACAAACAGACCTGAGGAGGATTATTCATAATAGCCCTTCTTTTCTTGGTCTCTGCTTGTTTCTTTAATCAATAAAGCTACATAATGCTGATTAAATGTCTCATCATGGAATTGTCAGATCATGGAAAAAGCAATAGATTTTTTTTATACATTATCAAGCAAAGAAGATTGATATTTGTAAACTGCCTCCAGAAGAAAGTGAATGTTTAATGAAAGAGGAAACAGTAAATGAAGATATTTTTAAACCTGTACTGCAAGCAGTTATTTGCAGTTAAGTTAAAATTTCTACAAAATAGATGAGAAAATACCTTATGAAACCCCATTTTAAATACCATTGGAAAGACAATGCTGCAATAACTATAGCATTTAATTATTCAACACAAAACTAATATTAAAATCAAATAATTTATTCCAAGTGCACACACACGAAATAAAAGAAAGAAAATAGAAATCTCTCAACCAAATTTTGTAAAAATATACATTGAGTGAATTGAAGGAGTTTATTTGTGAGAGAGTCTTCTTGAACTAAAAGGACCTTTGTTTAAAAAAAAATTAAAATAGCATTGGACTCTATCAATCTACATCTTCATTTTTTTGAGCTGTGGGTAGCCTAGTGGTTAGAGCATTGGACTCCAGACCCGAGGGCCTGGGTTTGATGCCCGATGCCACTAAATACCACCAAGTATAGACGGAGTACGTGCTCGTTAAATCAGTGGGTCCGAAAGTCTTGTGGGCGGTCGCAGCAGAAACCACGAGTACAGGGGGCTGGAGAATATTTCCCTCCCCTTCAGTTCCATGCCAAAATTGTGGAGGTGGAATTAGGTGGTGTCACCATCTATTGTTAAGAAGTCCAACCTGTTTCACAGGCAATGGCAACTTTCATTTCTTCCCTGCATTATTTGGCAATTCCAGATAATGAAGCCTTTTTGCCCCCAACTTTTACTTTAAATGTATACTGGCTAATACATAATATTTAGTTATGTCTGTTACAAGTGAATGATATGCAAGATGTAAAGTTGATAACAATACAATCAAAGCATTATACACAAATCTTGTATGCAATTAAGATACAATTTTCAAAAGCATTGTTCACAAGGATCAACATACTATTTTAATAATATATCAAAAATTGGAATTGCAATTTCAAGCAAAACAAACTGAAAAGGAGGAGATGAGAATTGGGTATGCTTTTTGGACAGTTCAAGTGTTATAAAAACATTTATGATGTTTTAAGTAAAAGATAATTTAAAAAAAGGGAGGAAAAACATACCAAATAATCATCTTCACAAAAAGGTTTTCCATCTTTGGCATAAAATGGCTTGCCTCGTAACTCCTTATCTAAAAGGAAAGATGTTATGTAATATGCTAAACATATAAAAACCATTAATAACAAACATCTTAAAATATATACCTTAAAAATATTAATGCTAACACTTACGACATATATGGCATGTGAAGCAAGATATATGATAAACATGTTCCATTGCAGTACATCCGCTACCTTCTCCAAATACTTTTTCTCCACACTTATAGCACATGCCTGAAAGAAAATGTGCTCGTTTAAATTTTCTATTTTATATTACAATCTATTACTTCATATCAACGGAAACTTTTTTTCCCTCACAGTTTTCACCGAATTAATCTACTTTATACAATGACCTTTAAAAATGATGAAACACAAATACAACCTATTTTAAAATGTTAAAGATAAGATTGTAGTTTGGAAATTAAAGATGCTCACTTCAATAATACAAAATAACATTTCAACAAATAATATATGAATTACTTCAAAGTTTCATTGATTTCCCCCCCCCCCCAATATACACCCACTTAACCCCTTCTCAAATTATTTCAAAACAAAAAAATAAAGTTTATAAAAGACTTACAAACAAAATAATGCAATTTGCATTTAAATTAAATTCTTAGGTTAACAAAAAAAAGTATATTTCACATTTAAGATATTTATAATAAATTGAAGATGAAAACTTAGACCCTCAGATATCAACAGAATCAGCAAAATTCTCACAATAAAGAATAACAAAATACAGTAAAATTTATCACATCTCAGCAAACATTTCAATGAATATTTCTGATTCTAAAAAACGAATACAATATAATAAAAAATTGCATCTCATTCTACATTTTGTTTGTGTCTTTTGAACCTATTACTTTAGACTCACCAATAACAGGTATTTCTTCTTCCTCCTCCTCCTCTTTATGAAGCATGAGAATAAAAGGAGAAAACATGCTATCACATTTGAATTGTAAATATGACACTAAGTTATACAATTACTTATTTTACAAAAAATAATTTCAAACTTTAATATATTAGATTTCAGCATTTTTAATATTAAAGATTTTTTTAAAAATTTATATAAATAAAATCCCTTTTTGCACAAATTTAAGAATTAGTAAATAAAATAATTAAAAGCACACTTACTAAGCAAATGTTACAAAAATTATAAAGTAATATAACTATGATTTAAAAATAAATTAGGGGAACAGGTATACCAGGTGTGTTCAAAGGATATCCAACCAAAACTTTTAAGCATAAACAAATGAAATTAAGGAAGTATGACTTTGTTACATATGCATGCAATTTGAGTTATCTTAATTTACTTCTTACATGCAGACATTGCCAGTCACTACTAAATCAGAGACAAGTAACTCAGTATAAGTGAAGTCAGATTTTGTTGGTAATAAAAACCTTGAGCATTATTGCAATTTGATTCAGATAAAGATTAGCATTTTTTATGGACTTGAAAAAAGAATTTTCAGTTCAAAGATATATTCCAATGCTGCTTCTGATAAGGGAAGATTTCTTAGAGAAGTTTGTGGCAAACTAATATAACTCTTTTGAAGGGGGCTAGTGAATATATGTATTTGTTATAATTACCAGGTATTTTTAAAACTCAACATATGACTAAAGGTTACAGCATGATGGTTAAAATTATAAACTGATGATACTCAAAAGCCCCTAGCTCCAGTTATATTGAATGGATCTAAGTGAAACTTCAATTATGTATTACATAGATCATGAGACCAAGATTTAATAGGGAAAAATTAGTATTCAGAATTTTTGCTGATTGATGGCACTATGGGGGCAATAACCACATGCAAATGAACAAGAACAATAGTTATGCTATAAAATTGAGTCACATAGAAAGAAACATTTGCCTATAGTAATTGTGTCAATGGAAAAGAAAGAATGTGCATTTATCACAAAATTGACTAATAAGAAATGATAGAAATTAAGGGTAGCAGGTTAGAGAAGATATGAGAAATAAAACAGAAGAATATTAAAAAGGGCAAAACAATTAAACCGAAATTAGTAAGACCATTAAAAGTTATCATGCATTTGCCTAGTTTAAAACAATGAAAAACAAATATATACTTCACGCTTTTAACTCTTGAGGACAGATTATACTCAGATCAGTTTCAATGGTTGTGATGTCACAGTGATGTTACAGTTGTACTTCAGGCTTTCCAGCAATAAATGAACAAGGGTTTATTAACATCTCACAAGAAGGTTAAACAAGGGTTATTGGTGACCGAGCGTGTAATTTAGAACAAGTGACAAGAACAATATATGTGTGTGTGTGAGCTGGCACTTCCCTCTATAAACTCCCACACTATGTCGAAGGGAGGACTCTCAGTCACGATGGATCTAATGTTCCTCAACTTCCATACATAGAGAGTTTACAGTGGCACAAAGGCTAGTCCATGAACATCTGGTTACTGTGGCCAGCATGCTTTTTGGCAGATGAAGAATTTAGGGAGAAGAAAAAATAGCAGGCCACATCATGAAGACAATGTCCTATTATGCCAATCATAGTGAAAAAAAGTTGCAACAGCAGCAGCATCCAAAAGTTCTTCAAACACTGAAATAGCCAGGGAACTAGACATTCCATGTTCAACCTCCCATATGATTTTGTACAAATTTTTAAAGTTAAATCTTCACAAGTCATGCAACAATTCGAAACAAATGACAATTTTACACATCTTAACTTTGCTTTGTTTCCTGGCAAGGATGCAAATGAATGAACGCTGGCCACTACACACCTTATGGACTGATAAAATTCATTTTTACTTAGACAATGCAATGAGCACACCAATAAGGGATTTCACCCATTTTCATGCTATATATCAGCAACTGTAATATTCACCATATGAGATGACATGTGAATTCTTGAGAAGGTTGTACTAAATGCTTTTGTTAGATGCAAAAATCTCTCAGCAAACTTCAAGAACAGGTTTTTCTACAGTTAAAACAATGATTATTTGCACACCCCTATTTGTTAATGTTCAAGCAGATGCAAGTTCAAAAATTGTGATTCAAGGAGACATCTCTTCTGATGAAAATGCTGTTCCATGTACCTTTCATGGTATAAGACAATCTGGCCATCCAGATCACTGTATCTTATTGAAACTATGGAAGTTTACTTTGAAGATCACATGCATCAAGAATGTATAAACAATGAAACCATGATGAAAGCCAAAATCATCCTCTGCTATGTTATTACTTCAGTAATGTTACATGTGGCTGGTGATAATGCAGTCTTATACTTTTAACATGTTGTTAATGGACAAGGCGCGCATTTTGATCACAAATAAATGTAACAAATAAAACTGAAGTTTTTTTAAAAATTTTGTATTCACATAGTAACATTTACTTGATTGCAGCACAATTGACAAAAATTCTATTAATTTTTTCAAAACTAAACCTTGGCCCTATTATTTACAGTAATACATATTTAAAATTTTGTTCATATCTATTCTTTATAACAGGAGCTACAAGCACCCAAGCACTATCGGCTTAAATTAAACCCCCCTGTGCAATACTTTACATTAATCTTGAGTATCTGACAAGCCCTAATACAATAAATAATTTCATCTAAAAGAGAATGGACAGTATTAGAAATGACATGATATATGATAAAGGACAACATACAAAATGTCATTTCATAATTTAAAAAACTAATAAACAATATGTGCTAATAGTAAACCACTAAAAAGCTTATAAAACCAAAAAAATTAACCTTTAAAATTTAAGAGAAAATCCAATATTTATAATTATTTTTTTTATTTTTTTGCTAGATATGATAACTAAATCAAAACAAATTAAAGTGTTAAATACATTTCATTCTACAACAAACATATATTTAAGCTAAAAATAATTAAATTTCTTATTTTATTTCCAACAGAAATTCAAATTAAGAGTTTTACGAAGAAAGAAAAAAAAAAGTGAAATTGATGGACTTAAATAAAATAAATGTGTATGCAAGATGAAAAATTTCAACAAATTAAGCATAAAACCATTTTATTTTAAGAATAGCATATAAAACAATAATGATACCAAAGTTACAAGGCTAAAGATCAAACTCTAAGCAATTACAATTATTGATAATAGTACTAATGAATTTAACAGACAAAATTAACTTTCAAAATTATTTGCATGATGTACTGCTAAAACATTTGAAAAAAGTATATTCTTCTTTCAAAAATTTATTCTATTTTTAAAATATTCATAATCAAGAAAAAATTATGCACAATTTAAAAAATTAAGACAAATTTCACATAAGAGGGATTTCATTTGATCACCTATGACCCTAAAGTATTAATGTTTATAACACAAATTTACCGTAAAATTCAGGATCACTTGAGTTCTCCATGCTCTGGACCATTAAGTCAGTGAGGCGATCCACTTCAGCCTCTTTTCCTACAGGTCGTCCAGTGGAACCTTTGCCTCGCCCAGAAGCAGGGTAATAGGAAGAATATAAAGAAGTACTGCCACTGCCCATGCTGTAATTAGAACGATTACTCATCTGGCTGGGAGGTCTGGGAGTAATAGGCTCATAAATAGAACTTGTGTCATATGAACTCTGCAAAACAGAACAAAATTTATGAGAGTTTAGTATCACAAAAATTTTAACCGTCTTACACCATGAGAAATTTTTTACAACAATAAAAAAATATTTGAAAAATATTAAAAATTTTAAAAAATTCAAAATAAATTGAATCATGAATTATTGAAAAATATTTTACCCAATGTAAAATTTTTAATACTCTAATAATCAGCCTGATTCATCTTGAAGGTGTTTATTAAAAGATTATTATCATCAACCATCTTGATTCAATTTTTTCAAACTATTATCTTCTGACTGAAAGATATTTCATTTGATTCCAATTTAAATTCAAGGCGAGAAATCTCACTTTGAAAATTATAAGTTTAAAATTTGACTAATTGTGTTATCTAACAAAAAATATCACAAAATATACAAAATACATGAATTTCTGAATTTAAACAGAGCTGTAAATAGCAATGAAATTAAGTTTCAATGATGATTTTTTTCCTTTTCATTACACAGCATACAATGGGGAAGAAAAGGCACAAAAATACGACACTGACCAAGAAAAGCAGGAGTTAAAATAAATTAATGGCTGAAAATTGTCAGAAATCTGAACCTGTAAAATATATTGATCAGAAATACTAAATAAAGAATACATATACATAAAAGGGGGGAAATTAGATAATAGATAAGAAGTTCAACCAACAAGGATTCACTCACAGTAAGAGCAGAAGCAAAATTTTAATATTTGCAAGTAGACTAAACATTGTTTCATAGGTTGATACTTTCAACCATTAATATAAGCTTCTTTTACTGTTATTCTTGTAAATATTTATGAGCCATACAGAAAAACAAACAGGCAATTTCTTCCATTAAAATTTTCAATGAGCTCATAACTCTTTTTAAGGTTATGGTTAACTATAGAAAGTACCATTAATTTTATAATAATTTTTTTTGCATAATTTGTGTCTTTAGAAAAAACTTTAGCAAGTTTATCCCTAAGATTAAAGTAACATTATACATGTACAATTCATTGTGAATAACAGAACACATGAAAACAAACATTTTTCAATTTATAAAAACTATAACAGGATAGAAGACAAAAACTTACAACAGATGAATTAGGTCTGTAAGAGGAATAACCAGCTTGTGTTCCATAAGTTGAACTCGCAGGTGATGACGGAGCTTGTACAGTATCAGGAGGCGGTGGAGGGTAATGTTGTGAAGGAGGTGGAGAATAAGATACCTGTTGTGGAGGGGGTGGTGGAGGAGGAGGTAAATCATCATCTGGATGATAGTTACTATAGATTGGGTCACCTGAAAATATAAGCAACCAGAAAAAAGCTTGTAAAAATTATGTTTGTTTTATTTCCTTAGAATAAGCTTCATCTCCTTCCATTAACTGTTTCTCTCATTCTTACACTAAAAAAATTTAATCATACATTAAAATATTGTAGCCACCATGTTGAGTGAGATATCATACAATATATCTTTCCTTCTCTCCATTTTTCTCATTTTCTAGTTATACTACTACATAATTATAATACATTTTTCTCTCATCTCTTTAACACATAAATTTTGAATACTAAAGAAGTAACTGATTTTGGAGAGATACAAGCAAATAAAAGTTTTGTAACAAGGGTTCAAAATTGATTTAATTCAAAAGAAGATTTTTCTTAACAGGAATGCATATTGAAATTTAACATTTTAAAAAAATTACTGTTTTTGGCTAAATAATAAGGGAGGGAGAATGTTTAACTTGACTTTTTATGTACTATTTTAAATCCTTCTTGCAGGAACAGGGTGTTGGACAATAAAAACACACTACTGTGGCAACTTAACTGAATATTAAAAACCTACTAAAAATACATTACAAATGCCAAAGATAAAGGAACTTACATTGAACTTTTATGGTGATATAAGCAGTTCACATATATGTTTATAAATCAATAAAATACAGAATGGTATACTAGAAAAATATAACAGAATTTTAGAATAACATTGAGCATAAGAAAAATTTTACTAAGTATATTAATAAATATAAAATACTGGTTCTTGCATATTAGCGTCATCACAGCAAAATTGTTGCCACAGAAATTGCACCATAATATCAAAACAACAATATGATTCTTATGTGTTTTACTTGAAAAAAAATCCAATCACTCAGATTTTAGAGGAAAATGGCACAATTGGATTGACATCCATTTGGCTACAATGACATTAACATGTAAGTACCAAAATATTTCTTAGAAATAAACTTAGAATGATAAATAAAATTATATTTAAATGACACAAGTTTAATATTTTTTGCATGAAAATATCTCTTCAGTACAGATACAGCAAAACTACTTGTTCAACCGTTAATCAGCCATTTTTTTGTAAAAATAAAATCTCCGATAAGATTAATTTATCTTAAAATATTTAATTTTAGAATATACATATAGAAATTACATATACAAAATGTTAATTAAACAGAAAACAATTTCAAATAAAAACATTTTTCGTAAATTTTATCTTTTACTGGTACAGTAGAAGTCCATTAGTCCTGCATCCAACAGTCCGGAATGCCCGATAGTCCGGCATCACTCCGGAAAATTGTAAAAATTTTGGTTTTCTCCAAAAGTGTGTCTTTAAAGCAAATAAAAACGCTCGAGAGCTATTCGGAAGTTTTCAGGATCATCCGGAAGCGCTCGGTATTGTTCGGAAACAATTAGCGGCCTGCTAGTCTCAGCTGTCACAACAAATTCAGGTGCAGTGCAGCTCCGTTAATCATGAAGCGTCTTCGCCATTTTTTTGTGCGTTGTTGTTTTGTGTGATTTCACATCGCAGTAAACGTAACTTTTGAAACTGTTTATAAAAAAAGTGATTTTCGTTCTAACTGTACAGTGACCATGTTTTCAAAACCTAAGCCTTCGAATTCAAAATGAGAGAAACGAAAACACGCAACACTGACTCTCAATCAGAAACTAGAAATCATCAAACGGCTAGAAAAAGGCGAGAATAGAAATGTTTTAATGAATGAGTTTAATATTGGCTCATCAACTATTTATGACATTAAAAAACCAAAAGATGAACTAATGAAGTTTGCTTCTCAATCGGTAACAACTGAAAAATTGGCTTCTAGACAAACATTAAAAAACCAAAACTGGAACAGGTAGATAGTGTATTGTTCAAATGGTTTAGTGCAGTACGTTCTGAAGCAAAGCCGGTAACAGGGCCAATGATTGTTGAAAAGGCAAAGAAATTCAGCCAAGATTTAGGAGTTGCTGAAAGTGAATATAATTATTCTGATGGTTGGCTCAAAAACTTTAAGTTTCGGCATGGAATTCGAAGACTTGATGTAACTGGAGAAACACTTTCAGCAGCCCGATAGACCGGAATTTTCGGTAGTCCGGCACCGAGCCGGTCCCGAACGTGCCGGATTATCGGACTTCTACTGTATGTGACAAGCACTACGAGGGTGGTCCCCTCTTAAGTACCCGGCTGACCAAGAGATGACGGTAATTGTTTGAAGTATATCACTGTGTATTAGAAAGTACACAATCTATAAAGCATATGTTTCAAGTTTGAAGATGCCCCGTTGTTTAGTGTTTGTTCGGCAGCCATCAATAGTGAACATTTTCAGTGAATTTGTGAAAAGAGAAAATTTGGTCATCGTTATGCGATACAAAACTTTTATTTGAAAGGCCTCAACCCAACCAATATAAAAGTTGAACTAGATTCTACTCAGGGTGAGTCTTCTCTTTTGTTTAAAACAATAAAATATTGAAAAGCAGAATTTACACAAGGCCGTATGAGCTGCCAAGCCGAGCATCGTAATGGTTAACCAAATGAGGTGAGGACTCCAGAAATGGTGAAGAAAATCGACAAAGTGGTACTGGATGATTGTTGACTGAAAGTATGCAGGCTAGCAGACACAGTAGGCATTTCTAAAAGAGCATGTTATCCGAAAATTTGGACATGAGAAAACTGCATGCAAGATGGGTGTCGCGTTTGCTCACACTCAAGCAAAGTATTGAAAAGATGTTTCAATTAAGTGTTCAGCGAAGTTTCACAGCAACAAAGCAGAATTTTTGCACGGTTTCATAAACATGGATGAAACATGGGTCCATCACTTCACACCTGAGAGGAAAAAATCAAAACAATGGACTGAAAAGGGAGAACAGGCTCCAAAGGCAAAGACCATTCTATCTGCAGACAAGGTCATGGCATCTGTTTTTTGATATCTATCCACAGTTTTTGGGAAAAACTATCAACGGCGAGTATTATGCAAACTTACTGCAATGTTTGAGCAAAGAAATCAAGCAAAAACGGCTGCATTTGGTTAGGAAGAAAAAGTTGTTTCATCAAGACAATGCACCTGCTCACAAATCCATTATTGCAATGGCCAAAATTAATGAAATAAAGTTTAAATTGCTACCTTATGAATCCCATTCACCAGATTTAGCTCCTCAGATTATTTTCTATTCCCAAACTTGAAAAAATGGCTTAGTGGTCAAAAATTTTTCAACGATGAAGTTATGTTGGCAGTTAATGGCAATTTTGAGGAGCAAGAAAGTTTTTATAAAAAGGGTATCAAACTTATTGAACATCGATGGGAAAAGTGTATAGAGCTGAAAAGAGATTATGTTGAAAAATAAATATATTTCTTTCCACTTTTTGGCACTAGTTTGATATTACGGGGCAAGGCGCCAAGTTGTTGTTTATGTTCGCCAAGATGGGCGATAACATTACAATATGGTTGGCTACCTTGACATTTTTATCATCTGGCAATGTGGTTGCCATGGGGATAATGTATATTAAAATGAATTTCTATATTAATTTAAGACGATTTTAAATGTGATTTCTTTAGAAATTTAACCATTTTCATCGCATTTAAATTATTTTATTAATATAATATAAAAATACAATTATTATGTATTAATATATTTGTTATTTATTTATAATTATTATGTTATATAAGTATTCCTATGTATAATTTTTATTATATTACAATATGGTGATTATTCTTTAAACTATTATTATTCATTACTAATAAATTATATAATTATTATTATAATAATTACTATTAAATTATAAGATTATTATATACTGCATAATATTATTAGTACATGTACCTTTTTATTATATTATATTGATATTCATTATTTATTGATTGATCTTGGTTATTCTCAATCTCTTCCTATATTCTTCATTTGAAACAGATTTCAATGTTTTTCCAAACAATTCTTTAAAATTAACTTTCTAATGATATGAAACTGCTAGGCCGCCATCTTGGGTTCCATTCCAGCGACAACAAACAGTGCTTGGCGTGTAGCCCTTTTGTGATATCAAACTAGTTCCTTTAATTCTCTTACTGAAACCTTCTTTAAAAAATAAAATTCAAACTGCTCACATAGATAGCCAGAAGAACAATATATGCTTGTGCAATTTATTCACAAACATATCTTTTTACAAATATACAAAAAAAAAAGGGCAATTTCAGTTTGCTTATTGTTTAGTATAAGTAACAAACAGAAAATACTTATACAGCTAACTAAATTTTTATCTTTTGCGAAAAGTATTGAACAAAAAATAAGTACAGACAGCGAAACAAGAATCCAATAACTATGTTAGAAATGCATCTAAAATATCAAAGAATCTTTATAAGTATTAAAACACCTCATCAAGATTGTAAATTTTATGAAAATTTGTTTAAATACCACGAGGATAATTTTAAAGTGTTACAACAATACAGTAAATATATGAAATCAAATAAATAGTAATTGGCAGCTTAAATTGTAAGATTTTAACAAAAAAACCCTTTCACTTTAAACCAAAATGTAGTGTTTTTAAAAAAAATTTGACTCCTGAATTCTGTAAACTGAAAACATTCTATCAATACAAGCATGTCACAAAAATCAAAATTATGTTCTACATTTTAGACCGAGTATGTGCATCCGAAACATTAAAAATGCTGATATATAAAAATATGTGAAAACAATTAAAGATGTTAAATATACAAACTTATAATTGAGCATTATAAAATTACTATATCTGTACAGTTTATGTTATAAAAGTGTAATCAAATATTATCA
Source organism: Trichonephila clavata (assembly GCA_019973975.1). NCBI lineage: Eukaryota > Metazoa > Arthropoda > Arachnida > Araneae > Nephilidae > Trichonephila > Trichonephila clavata. The sequence continues at coordinate 57,957 of BMAO01011955.1, forward strand.
ATTGTGATTGCTTTTTAAATTTAAGCATTAAATTTTAAGAGTATTGGCTATTTAATTTCATGCTTTATAATAATAAGCTTTACAATGAATAAATGTATGTATAACCTTACCACTACTCTGAACAATTGATGCTGGTAATGGAGATGGATGCATAGAAGCATGATACATTCCATTTGATTTTGAAGAAACAGTTGCATACATATCAGATTTAGGTTTGGGAGGTACAACAGGCGCAACTTTTTTACTACTAGGCGAATATTGTTGTGGAGAATAATTTGATATCTGTAGATGACCCATCTCTCTAACAAGCATTTCTGGATTAGAAGCCATTGCTCTGTATCTGTAAAACATATAAGTAACATTTTAAGCAAATAAAACAAAAGAAATAACTTAGTTTCATACAATGAGATTTATTAATTTGATAAAGTTATCAATAGGTTTGTTGACAAACACACCAAAAGCTAAACAATACGAACATTCTTTTTTTAAAGTGACAGATTAAAATATTTACTAAAGAATAATAATGCTTCACAAGACCTATGGTATTTCGAATATTTTACAATTTTAAAAATAATTCTTACATGACTTTTTATGAAACTGATAGAAGTCTGGAAGTTAAATGACCTATGAATGTCTCCAGGTTTTTAAAATCAAAACTACATTTATGAAGTGGCAAAATCAATAAAAGAATTAAAACGCGCAATTCAACTCTAATTATGGAGCGTTGCCAAATGAGTTAGGATCTTCAAATATTTCTTTAGATAAAAGATTTACTTACTAGCCGACTACTTTCCGTCCTGTCAAAATAGATTCGGCATGAGTCACTTGAAAATTTCTATCAGAATGCCAGGAATGAGAAATAGATCGTAATCATAATAATATAACGATTAATATTTAATTTATATCGATACTGCACAACAAGCTGTTTTAATTTAAGGCTGAACTGTTACAGCAAAATATTTTTTTTTTCAGTAAGAGATAGGAATAAATAAATATCTTAAGGATACAATTTTATCAATAGTTTAATTAATTTCAAAGATGTTCAGCATCCTTCCTCAACATCGCAATACAAAGAAGTTTCATCGAAGCCACGTAACACAGCTGATAAAAAGAATACAGCCACCAAAACAGCAAAGTGAATGAGAAGCTGAAAACTAATGATTCTTTAATTCTCATGAAGTGATTGCAAGGACTTGTAAAAATTCGTTTAATCCATGAAATAAATAAATTACTTTCCAGAATAGGGAAACTAAATACATAGCTTTAGAAATATATTTTTGTCTATGGCAAAGTTTAACTTTTGATATCCAATGCATAAAAATGATGGATTTTGATAACACCTTTTATTTCATTTCTTTAATTGTTTTTTGAATGTAACATATAATTTTTTTTTAATTCCCTGTAGAGAATGTAGATTTTTTTTTCTTTCTAAGAAACTGGGTTGCCACTTTTTGGGCTTTCTAGTTATTTTCTTTTCCCGATCTCTTTCTAGAGGAATGGATCAAGACAGTACAATTGCCCCATGAAAGTTTTCCATATGGTCGTCAAGTCGCTAAAAATAGTCACTAAAATGGACGCCAAAAATGATGCCAAATAGATTGAGACTTTTTTGTGTGTGTACCTATACTAATTATTGGAAACCTGGATGCTTTTCTTATGTGGGAACACATCAAAGACAAATTAACAGAGCTACATATCAACAGCTGTACAGTTGGTACAATAGGGGTTATACAATAGTTGGTACAATAGGAAAGGTACAAAAGTGTACCTTTCCTAATTAAATTAAATAAATAAAAAAAGTCTGAATAAGAGAAATATATGAAATTATTTAAATTTCATTAAAATATCTTCAATTTTGCTCTCCCTGAAGAAAAACAAAAGCCTAAAATATAAAAGATATAGCCCTAATTTATATATCACCTAAATTCAAATTCCATTTATTTTTTGAAAGAAATAAGAAACTTTCAACTTATGTGGCTTTTTAAAAGTGCCTTGTAAGAATAATTTTTTCATAACCATAAGGACAATACTTATGAAAAACATGCCTTTTCAAATAGTAGGGACGAAGCTTTCTATATCACAAAATAAGCAGCCTAAGTCTCTGCAAACCACATTCATTTCAACCTCCATCTCAGAAAATAATTTTCATATAAAATATGACAAATGTTAATGATAAAAAAACTAAAACTAAATTAATTTATTAAAATAAAAAGAAGATAATAAAACAATTTACCAAAAAAAAACAAAAAACCGTAAATAAAAATGATTTAAAATGTAAATAAAAGGCGATTAAAACGTTAGCAAAAACCAATTGACTAATACAGTGATAAAAAATGATCAAGCTATGAGATTATTTTAGTTTCCAAATTGCATAATGAATGGCGCCAAAAGCTTTGGTGCATTTGCTCTATCCTGTGTGTGTGATCCCTTCATTCTTTCTAGTAGGCGTTTCAGAGAGGTTTTCGCTCTCTCCTCCGATATTTTTGTCTTTGATTTGAAAGATATTTAATTTATTATGGACTGTAGGCAAAAATGAAATTAAAAACAGAACAAATGACATTAAAAGAAAACAATGTTGATTTTATAAATAAAAAAACTACTAGCCGTCACTACACAAAGGTCTTGCTTAACAGCTTTTCAAAATTTTGTCATAATCATATCTTCTTAAAATGTATACACTGGATAATTTAAAAAGAAATTCCCCAAGAAGGAATATCCAAAATTAGACGAAATTTCGTTCGAATACTGAACAATATAACTAAAAGACTAAAATTTGGAAATCAATGACTGACTAGCTGGCGCTCCAGCGAATTGCAATGGAGCATCCAGATAGTGAATAAAATAGAGTACATTCCAATCCTAAAACATAACTTGCAAGAAAATAAGGTTCTTTCAACATTCATTCACTGTACCACTGTCTTTCAGACGAATTCGCGAATAATATGAGCAGATGTCATAATCTCAGAGAGGAAGCAATTTGTCAAATCTTAGGATCTCTGACAATATGGGTCGGAGTGATCATAGGATTCAACGATGGTGAAAGGAGTGGGTGAACCACGCCTTACAGAGTGTCAAGAAGGTGGTGAATGACCAAGTGACGACAGGATCGCTAAAACAAAGCGCTGGTGCGATAAATGCTCGGAGTCCCTGATGCGTCCTTCCCAACGACTCGATGCATAACAGGCAACTACAATGATCATTGATAGGGGATTGAGCGGAAGAGAGGTCATAGAGATCATTACACTGATTGTTCCTCAACGTTACATACCACCAGGCGCGTTTTCAGCGATGCTGAACACATTCGATTGGTAATGTCAGGGTTAAGTGATTCAATGATGTCTGGCTTTGAATTGAGCCCTGACTACTAATGAAGATGTATCTGGAGACATCTCCAGGATAGTGGTAGGATATACATTTGACTGTTGTCCACCGCACATATTGACAGACAGGAGTTGCAACATAGGATGCCATTTTATTTAACATCTGGAGTCCTTTCGTTGTCCTTCGTGACATCTTTACATCGAGGGGATCCTAAGTCAAGTTTTCCCCTTCCTTTCATCAGTGGTGTAACGTACATCACCACATCTTGGGGGGGGGCAGGGTTCTAGGGACCTCAAAGCCTGACTTCCGCCAAGTACCTACCCTTTGCAAAATCCTACTGGGGTGCCCAAAACCTAACTTTACAGGGGGCCCAGATGCTCTAAGTTACACCACTGTCTTTCACGGATCCCTGAGTTTACTTGAAACACGATAATGTCCTGATGCACAAGCCCTCCTTTTCCCCCAGCACTTCTCTACCATGTTCGATCGTCCCCTTTCTTTCCAAAAGAGCAAATTTGGGTTTTAAAGAACAGGCGTTTCAGAACGCCCTTGGACTGAACCAGTTCAACTCGTTACAGGACAGAATATGGTAAGCAATCTTGCAGGATAACATTCGCCAATTGTACGAGTCAATGGTCAGCCGTATAACAGCTTGTATCAGGGACAGAGCATTGTTGATTTTTTTTTGTTTTTGTATCTAATATGTTTTCTCAATAAAAACATTCAATTCCTATGATACTGTTAATGTTTCTTTTTCGATGCATGTACATTACAACATTCATAAGATTAACAATTTTCTTACTATTTTTATCCCTTAACTTTAATAAAGTTTATTTGTCGCAATTTGTGTGATATATTTTGAAATATTTTTTTTCTCTAGATTTGTTAATGTGTATTTAATTCATTTGCAGCTATTCAGAATTTAATAGGACTTTTGTGAGTTATAAAAATTAAGAATACATGTGGATGTTTAAGATTATTAATGTGAGTTCCTAATTTTTTTTTACGGAATTATGAAATATATATATATATGTAATAATCCCAGTAATATAATCCTTTTAAATATCTTTTAATTATCTGGTCCATCCCTTCAAGACCAACATTTTAATAATAAATTAGCCAGCCTCCTAACGAGAATATTTTAAACTACATCTAGCTACCCACTCAGATCATGTGATTTGAGGCGCATATAAATATCGAGATTCCTGGAGACCAACTCTCTTTCGCTTCTGTATTTTGTCTGCGTAAACATGTAGCCGGCTGCAGCTCATTATGCATTCGTTTTCTTTGTTCTGTGTTGTCCACATTTCATGCTTTATGTTTAACATTTTTAAATGTGCTCAAGATGTGGAAAAAACAGATTTGAATAATCACAGGACTGTCGTCAATTCCAGCCAAAGAAAACATCAATCGTAATTAATAGTAATCATATAAAGAATACCTTTCAACGGCCAACGTCTATTACATATATATATTTTAAAAATTGCTCCATACAAAGTTTTTCAAAAGACAATTTTAACCTTCAAGTTAATAAAGATCATTGCTTGTAAAAGAAGGCATTTTGCTCCTTTCCCCCCCTTTTACTACCGAGATTTTATAAAAAATAAACCTAAAAATATTTTGACTTTTCAATATTACATAAATAAAGTTGAATTATGCGTCACGTACGAAGTATTACAAATTTATCAACAGTTTTGTTTCTTTATTGATGTCCATTTTGAAACCTATAGATATTTCAGATATGCAGTCGACTCTCGATAATTCAAACCTTCGATAATATTAACCTCTCGATAATTCGAAGTATATGCTCAGTCCCTGGAAAACTCTTCATATTTCAAACTAAAACAATACGTTTTGGTACACTCAATATTTCGAAGCAACATTTGTGGCTGACCAGACTACAACACGTGATAATTCAAAGTTATCTGATAAAACTCTCGACAAGTCAAACACTCACTATCATGAAGATTCCTGTATCAAGAATGTTGGAGTTTACATGTTTTGTGTTGTTTTGTCTCAGTGTGTTTCCCCTGTAATGTAGCCTATTTGATGATAATCTATCTGCCATCCCTTCTTTGTGTTTTCCGGTTTCTCAGGCGAAAAGACACTTTTATTTCTTTCCTTCTTCAAATGGACAATAGACCAACCGCACCTGTTGTCAGCCGTCCATATCTTTCACTCAACACGTGGCCTTGCTGCACATGTGTTCAGAAAAGATGGTCCGCTATGTGAAGAAGAGATACGTAGGATTGTGTCTGCATGTATTGAATGCATTCTTTTTATAAAGGGTTTTTAACTTCTGTATAATATGTGTATACTGTTTTATATGTATTTTTTAAAAATACTTTAAAATAATTTTATACATGTGTACAATTGTTGTTTTATTACATGGTTTCATATTTAAATGTGTTACAAAATTTTTTTTTCGTGTATTTTAGGGAGTTTTTTCATACCCTCTTGATAATTCAAAGTTTTTCCTTGGTCATTCCAACTTCAAATTATTGAGAATCGACGTATAAGAATTAAAAATTTAAACATTTTAAGAGGTGGAAAACTCCTTTAGAGAACTTGAAAAATTTGGTAAAATTTTATAATTTTGACCTTTGTTTTCACTTTCTTTGAAGCATGGGAATTTCATTAACGAGAAATTCTTTCGTAGTCTGTTGCCAAACGCTAAGCATAAATAAGACCATCATTTGGATTTTTTACTATACATAGATTCTATTAACTCTGTAGTAGAGCCGAAGTATCGGCATTTATATAAATTGTCAGATTTTTCTCAAAAGGTATTTTTTCTTTTGAAAATGAAAATTTGTAAGATTTTAATTTTTGTAAATATTTCAAAAAATTTATTACCGTAAAATTTGCTTAAATGGAAAATTTTTAGGGAAAAAATAAGCATTTACAACATATAATTCTAATGATAATATTCTACGTCTTTGGGTGCAACGCATTTTCAAGCGATTCCCTCACAAATAATAAATTATTACAGTAGACTAACGCTTATGAAGGTTTTTAAAAATGTATTGCAGTAATTAAAGATATTTAACGAGTAAATTTCTTTCAAAGGCATGAAAATATGCATATGATAGTTTATTGAATCAAAACTTCAAAAACTAAAATCCACATATTTAAATTATTATCTCTCTCTCTATATAAAAAAAGCTTTTCGAGAGGATGTATTAAGTTTGTTACGTACTAGCGCAATAATGAAGACGTTCAAGATAACTCGCAAGTTAAGTTGGCAAACCCGATTTCGCATGTTTCGTACGCACCGAATTGGCAACCATGTGCTTCGTTTTCAAAAACGTCGCAGATATGATTGCGATAGTACATTACTGCAAGCTCTCACAGAAAAATATCGCAATGATTGCCTGGACTGGAATCGTTGTGGTGGAAGAAAGGCGTTGTTGCATACAAAGACTAATTACGCAATCAACGGAATAAAATAACAACTTTCCAGGAAGCTGCAGGTTTATCAAAACCTGAGGACTTCATTAATGAAGTGTTGGACGATGCAGCTTCAGAGTGATGGATTTAACTAAAGATAAGTGCCAAGAACGAATTTTGAGAAAAACAAACAAAAAATAGAACTACGTAATACATGCAAATTACAGTTTTACAATAAGAGTAATGAGTTTGAATAGTTGTATAATTTGTGCAATGTGGGCTGGCCTGCCGTTAGGTGGACAGAGGGTACCACCCCTAGTTATTATTATCAATATGTAAAAAGATATAACTTTGAAGATTGATTTATTTATAAAAAAATTCTTTCCTCCAGAGAAAAAATGGTATACGAGTTATTATTTCTAATTATTTTGAGATTTTGAGAAAAAGAATATTTTAAAACTTTAAATACATTTTTCTCACGATACTTTCACCTTGCGTTCAGAGAAAATAAGAATGTGCTTAAGACTCGACGTCTTTTTCAAAGCATTTAAGAACAAGAATGGATATATAAAAGCAAGCAGCTGGTTACTAGATTTTTAGTTAAGGACACCGTGGTTAAGGTAAAGCAAATCGCTGCGATAAAGCTTCATTTCGCCACTATTTTTTTTAACTCCTGTTGCTCAACTATACGAGTTTCGATTTCTTATTAAATCTCATTGGTCAAAATGGACCTCGTGACCTCAACTGATTTGTTTAATTTTTTTTTTATCTCAATACGACTACAAATACCGTGGCTTCTTTTTCTTTTTACTTTCCTCCTCTTTTTCTGGGTTCAATTTTTCTAAGATCTAATTGAGAAATCAATGAAAGTTTCTTAATTTCGTCCATCGTAAGATCAAAAGTATATCCAAATGCAAAACTACTTGTAAATCGTTAACTTGTTTACTGTGCAAGTGCGGTGAAATCTTACTCAGCTTTGAGCATGAGTCAAAATTTCCTAATTAGATGCGGGATTACCGCTGTATACACTGGACCAGCTGTGGAAAAAAAAAAGAAAGAAAAGAAAACCGATGTGTCCCCCCCCCCGACTTATTTCACCGTCACAGGCAGTGGCGCACACAAGGAGGAAGGGGGAGGGGGTGCTACAACTAACTTAATTATGTATTTGTTATTGATAATTTATTTCCTTAATTGATGCTAATTTTTCCCAATAGGCTGCATATTAGCAACTAAGACTTTGAAGACACGGCAAGTCCCCAAATGTGAGATCCAGTTCAGTAGTGGCACCATCTGGTGGTGGATCTCGCAACCAAATTTGTACGCTTGAATTATTTTAATTCAAGCTCTCGTCGGATGCAACCCGCTACCTTTTGTTTACGAAGTGGAACGTTACCTCTAAGTTGCCGGAGCCAAATGATGCTAATTATTTATTCAATAATTTATTTTTTACTGTTGTTCAAG
>BMAO01011956.1:0-21956 GCA_019973975.1 Trichonephila clavata
AGTGACATTGCTTCATTATGCACTTATGAAGAGTATTTTTTTTCTAAGATGTATTCCAAAAGAGTATTTTTTTTGGTCAGCTTCAATCTTTATTTGCATTAATATGGATATATAAAATTTAAACATTGTTATTGTATACTGATTTTTTAAGCAACTGTTCTATAAAAATTCTCAAGACATAGTAAGATCTTTCGAAATATATGATGAATCTATAATGAAATACCACATTTGCTGGCTTTGATTGTCTGACTTTACTTAGTCATTATCATTTACAAAGGTTTGAAATTTCTTTTAGAGATTTCTCTTTAGAAAGTGTCTTCAAGTTTAAAAAAGAAAATACTCTTACACTATTAAGTTAAAGAAAGGAATCACACACACAGGTTAATACATAATTTTTAAAAATAATGATTAAATTTATTGGATCATTCTTTATTACAAATTATTTCTTAAGAGTTATTGAATTGCATATAAATTGTCCAATAGATGTAAACCAAATAAATATTTCCATACAATTTTAAAAGAAAACAATAATTAACATTAAAAACTTTGATATCCAAACAATAATACTAAAATGATTTTCAAGAATAGCAAAAAGAAACTTTATATAAATTTTAAAAATAACAGTTAAATTCAAAGGCTATTTTTTCATAATTACAAGAAGTTTCTATATAAAAGAATACAATCAATGTCATAAATTTGCTAATAAATACCTTTGCAAACGAATGTTTGCATCCATCAGCTCTGAAACATGACTCATTTTAGAATGTAAAAATTTTATTGAAAGGGATTTTCTAAAGAAAGGGATTTTCTGAGATTTTATTTCCCGGGTTCGAAAGGACAAGAAATTTATAGGCACTGCGAGTTGTGTTTCGGGTTTGTTTCTAGTCCATACCTATTGAACATATCCTTGATACATCTTTTGGAAAAATTGTCCTGCTGAATTTAAAGAAATTGCTCAAAAAAATGAAACGATCCTTTTATGTTGACAATCTTGTATGTGGAGTTTATAACACTCTAGTTGCTTAGAACACTTCATTGAACAAGCAAAAATATATTATGAATAAGAGGTCTTTTTAATTTGCGTGGTTTTGAAAGCAATGTTGAATGTAGAAATGTTGACAAGCATTCCGGAGATACCTCAGTTTTGGGGATAATATGGAACTTAGATAATGATGTTCTGAAATGCTGTACGGATTTAGAACCATTCACCTGTGAAGTGAGAATAACTAAGAGATTAATTTTATCAATTGTGCAAAAGATTTTTGATTTCATAGGCTTGTTAACACCAACAACATTGCTTCCTAAACTACTATTGCAGAATTTATGGAAATTGAAAATTTCTTGGGACCATGAATTACCTCCCAATTGTATAAAAGAATTTTTAACATGGTTTAAAGATATTTCTACATTGAAAAATGTTAATATTCCTCGTCATCTTAAAGTGAATATTTCTTCTGAATTACATGTTTTTGTGGATGCGGCTGGGGGAGATTATGCTGCATGCGTCTTTGTTCGATCAATAATTGATTCTAAGGTAAATATAGTACTCGCTAGAGCAAAGTCTAGGGTATAGCACCTCTTATCATTCCGCGTTTAGAACTGATGGCCTGTAATATTGAGGCTAGGCTGGTAAATTCGCTAAAGAAAGCACTCGATTTTCCAAATTTAAAAATAACATTTTGGTCTGATTCCACTACTGCTCTATGGTGGATAAGAGAACAAGGGAACTGGTCAGTTTTTGTGTCTAACAGAGTTAAAGAAATTCGGCTTTTCTCGAAACCACACTCATGGAAATATGTCCCAGGGAATATGAACCCAGCGGATTTATTATCTCGCGGATGTTCCCCTAACAAATTGCTTACATCTAAATGGTGGGAAGGACCTTCTTGGCTGAAAGAAGATCCCGAAAATTGGCCAACAGGTGAATTATTGGTCAACCTAGTGAGATAGATGTAGAAAGAAAAAAGATTAAAATTGTTAATGTTGATCTAGCAAATGACGCACCCTCTGGCATCTGCATAATATATCAAGCTATAATAAATTGATTAAAGTGGTCGGTTGGATTTTGAGATTTATTAATAACTGTAGAAAAACTTGTGTTAAGTGTACTGAACCTGAGCTTTCATTTCTTGAAATTGAAAATTCTGAAAAGTGCTTGATTCGTCTAAATCAAAAATGTTATTTATCTGATATAAAGAAATTAAATTTTGGTACATGTATAGATAATGATAATATTTTAGGAGTAAAAACTAAAATAACTCAAAGAGATGACGAGGAATCATTTCTGTTTCCTATCTTGTTACCTGGAAAATGTCATTTTACTATATTGTTAATAGATTTTGTTCATAAAAAATTGTCATGCGGGCCTACAGATGATGTAAATATTAATAAGAGAACGATATTGGATAATTGGTGCTAGAAAAATTATTAAGAATATTTTGCATAATTGCATTATATGTCAACGTTTTAAAGTTAAAGCTATGTCAAGCGAACCCTTGCCTCTCGACCGAGTGGCGGATTGCGTGGCATTCGAGATAGTGGGAATTGATTTGGCTGGGGCCCTATTTCTAAAATCAGGGGAAAAGGTATGGATAGCATTGTTTACCTGTGCGAGTTTTCGTGCTATCCATCTAGAATTGGTTAGTTCGTTAACGGCTGACAGTTTTCTGTTAGCCCTTCGACGTTTCATAGCTAGACGTGGAAGGCCTCGCACTATCTATAGTGATAATGGAACGAATTTCAGAAGCGCTTCTAATGATCTCTCAAAATTAGACTGGGATAAAATTACGAGAGAAACTATGATAACTAAAATACTTTGGAAATTAATCCCACCCACTGCCGCTTGGTGGCAGAGGCTGGTTCGCATTGTGAAAGAATTGTTACGACGTACTTTGGGTAAATGTACGTTAACGTATGAAGAATTGAATACTTTGTTTTGTGACTGTGAGTCGATCATTAATTGTAGACCTTTAACGTATGTGTCAGAAGATCCTGAAGAATTGATTCCTCTCACACCTGCAATGTTTCTTGGAGAAAATCACTCTTAGGGTGTCCCCGATATGGATGAATTAGATCGTCAAAAATTAACAAAAAGGATAAAATATCGAAGGAAACTTTTTAATGATTTGAGGCAACGGTTTAGAAGAGAGTATTTAAGTGAACTAATTCAAAAATCTAATGAAAAATTATCGCATGCACCTGAAGTGGGAGAGATAGTTTTGATCGGAAATGACAATAAAAAACGTTTGTTTTGGCCGATGGCGAAAATTATCGAGCTGATCCCTGGTAGAGACGGTAAAATACGCACTGTCAAATTTAAAACACAACATGGGACAGTTCTACGTCCAGTGCAACGCGTATATCCTTTAGAGATACGCACAAATGAAAACTGTGTAACGGAGGAAGTTGCAGGTGAGGGGGAATCAAATTCGAAAAGAGGTGCAAATGTCATGTCAGCACCTAATAATGTAATAAAGAAGTATACATCATCTGGTAGGTGTGTAAAAACACCTAACAGATTCGATCTATTTAATCATGAGTGTTACAGGTTTGATACTCTCCCCGAATATCAAACGGGGGTCGAGGATGTTGTGAAAATAGCCGTACTTTGAACTGCGCTGGGGTGGAGTGACATCATGCCCCACCCCTATGATGTAAACCACTCCAAACTTGTGCAGGCAGAGGGTGAGGTCATTGCTCTACTGTCTCGCAGTGTGAATAAAGCCTTTTATATGACTTCTCTGGAACTACTTTAAGAAAACCAAAAACACCCAGCATCGGGTAGATGCAGCCCACAAACAATTGAATTTGAACTAGATAAATATGTTAACTTCACAATAACACTTATTAAGAATAGTGTGAAGAAAAAGTTTTACGATTACGAGATCGGCCAAGTACGCAATCACACAGCAGGAACTAAAAAAATAATGAATCTACTACAATGGTAAATACCTGGAAATTTTAAAACGGATTATTAAAACGTTATAAATAATCAAAGCATAAAATTTTTACATTCACGTGATCGGAGAATCGAGCTATCACGCGGCAGAAACTAGAAAGTCGATGAACGGAAAATGTTAATTATATCAAATCAAACCACAAAATAAGAAAAATACACTATAAAAAGAGTAAAATAACAATAATTCAAAATTATGAATCAAAGTTTCTAGTTGTTCACATAAGTTAGAAATTCCAAAAATCAGCAAATATGTTAAAATGATGGAAAACTTAACAGGAAATTGATACAATATAAAAACTGCAAAAAAATTTAACAATCAAATATAATAATTCTAAGTTATAAAATACCTAATCAATAAATATCCCCGCTAGAATTTTATATACGAACCTTTCAACACGAGCGCTATAGCAAGAATGATTTTAGTAGGTTCAATTAAGCCAACGATGAACATGTCGATTTTCAAAAAGAGGCCAAAAATATCAAAGTAACCCATCCTTGTTTGTAGATTATAGGAATAGGTGCTGCCAACTAAATTGCGCATTACACGTCCGGACTTGTTTGTTCCTTTTACCTGTCACTATCTTCCTAATGCGGCCAACTTAAGGTGAAACGGAGTATAGTATATATCTGTTTGGCGTAGAAAAATGAACGTGTGTGTTCATTTGGCGACGGCAGTGGCCTCATTGTAGCAACATTAAGAAGTCAAACAACCTCCCCTCTGGGTCTGCTTCGGTCTTTATCCTTCACTTGCTTCTGAGTTAACGAAGTGAAAAGAATGAATTTCGCCTAGGAATAACTTGTTTGAACCACGTGCGGATATCATAATTCCTGTGCATCAAAGGTTATTACAAGGTAAGTGTCACGCAATTTTATTGTTTGAGTTGTTTTTATGTTTTAAATATAAATTCATGTACACAAGTTACATGATTAATTATTTTTAATGTGAAATTGATAAAACGTGAAGGGGAGTTGTCCTGAAATATAGCGTGATTTTCGTATCATACTCCCAACATATTTATCCATATATCCCGTTAAAATATTTTGTTTTATGTACATAATTTTTTTTTCTTTTAAATGAATGAGTATCGTGTTTATCAATATAAGTTTATTTTAGATTTGCATTTTACAAAACGGATCAATATGTTTCGTAATTCTATTTTACTTAGAAAGGTGCTCCATCTCAAATTTTGTACTATATTTTACAAAGACAAGTATATTTTTGTACAATACTCGATGATCTTTGAATTTATATATTCATTTTTCTATAAAATATCTGTGCATTTCATAATGCTGAATGAGTTTAAAATTTTCTTGGTGAAGGGAAAATATGAATTGAGAGATATATATAAAATGTAAAAAATGCAACATTATAATAAACACTTGCATGAATTTTTTTTTTTGGTGCAGTCCAAATTTTCGTGGAATATATTTCAGAATATTATATATGCGTATATATTTTCTCTCATAAAGAATTTCTCGTTTCATCAAAGTTTTTTAGATTACCAGAAAGCAGATGCAATCAAGAAATTTCTTTAAAAATAAATAAGAAAAATTCATTGTTTTAAAATTTCATATAAAATCGCTTAAAAATGTGTTCGAAGTAATATACATTAAAATTTTCTTTTAAAATGATTTTTTGTGGTCTTTCAGTGTATTTGTTATTATAACAAGTTAAATTTTCTTTTGTATTGATGGTTAGAATTTTTAATTTGGGTACCATAAAATAAAATAGTCTTATTGACTTAATTTTGCTTGTTGTGTAAAAAAAAAAAAACTTAGAGGTTTTAAGTAAAATAATTTTGCTGTTATGTTGTCTTGTGTGTTCTGAAAGATAAGTTTGTGTTGTGTAAGACTCTGTGTTTGGGTTAGCCTTTAAAATGTAATGAATTGTTAGATATATTGAAATATTTCGTTGTGACTACTGGTATATCCACATAGAAAGGTTTTGCAAAACTTCATGGGTTCGAATCCTACCTGAGATGGCCTAATTTTTGTGAATGTGACTTCTCTTTACTGTGCTATTTCATTCGAATAATTAAGGAATAAATAGAGAACCAAACAAAAAAAAAACACCTTATATAGAAATGAAAATGGGAACATATATATATATATATATATTGCAAAAAAATCACTTTATATTTTGTAACTAAAGTTTGTGATTCTGAAATATGTATATACATATTTAGTAATTGTACCTATTTAATAAAAAGTAGCCAAAATAACGTTTTTCTGTGTTGACCTAAGTAGGAATTGACTTAATTTTTTTTATTACTTGATAATAATGTTTTCCAGATCGTGAATAATAAATCGTGAAAATGATAAGAAAAATTATAAACAAAAATTATACACAGATACATGAATTTAATACAGTGGATAAACTTAACTTGATTACAATCCATCTGAGATTCATATCATGACACAGGTTTTTAGCGCCAAAGTTAAACTTAGAACCAAATGACATCGCCTGAATATTAGCAATTAGTACACTTTAATGGTACATATTACCCCATTCCATCAGTATAGAATGATTATTTAGTCTGAAAAAGCTCCTGATTCATCTTAGCTGTACTATGATTATGAAAAAAGCTTGATTACACTCTTCAAACCTTTTTGCTGTATCTGAAAAATTTTTGCTTCCCCATGTTGTTTATTTTATGTTATTTCTTAGAGTCAATAATGCAAAAACATTTGTTCATATTATGGTACAAAACAGTTGCAAAGACCTTGGGTTTGCACATTTGCTTCTCCGTATTCTTGCTAACCTGAATGTTGGTGGTATTATCAGTCTATGGTTGGTGGGGGGCTACAATTCATTTCATGTTCATATCACGACAACAGAAGGCCCCAAAGTAAGAAAAGATGTTAACTAAATCATCGCCTGTGAATATTATAGTACACTTTAGCGGTACGTCTTGCCTACTTCCCATCAAAATCAGACCTGTGCTTATGTATTTAAGGTTGCTTTTCGGTTTGAATTAATGTCATTTCTACTATGCTAGGTTACTTTATATATATTTGCAAATTATTTTATTAATGTTTAAATTTTTTGTATATCAAGTTTTTCTGGCAAAATTCAGGCTTAATTTTCTTTTGTTTTTGATAACCTTTTTTTTTAAATTAATGCTATATTTTCTATTTTAGTGTCTCGCACATACTCGCATATTATTGCAAATTGGCGATTGTTGAAATAATACATCAGTACCTTTTCTTTTTGTTATAAGCTACATTCTGGTACTATTTTGCAAAATCGATGAAATATGGAATTAGCTAAAAAGCAGTAACCTTTTTTGGTACTTGCGTATTATTGCAAAAATTGCCAACTTAATTAATAACTCACCAAATTGGCAACCATTTGCTTCATTTCATGTAAGTACCATAGAAAATGCCATTCAAACTAATTGGGATTATTAGATTGCCAATATTGTGATTTAAATTAGAATTTATGATACTTACATACAAGTGTCATCACAGCCAAATTGGGGCCATGCTCTAATCGCTCTTTGATATCAAAACAACAAAGAGTTTGTGTTTTTATGTTTAAAAAAAATCAGTCAGATTTTGTTGGGATATAGTGTGATTTGTGCTTAGTGCCAGTTTGGCTGTGGTGATGTTAATACGTAAGAACACGAAGGGGGCTAATACGAATTTTTATTAACGTATGAGATTTTCTGACGTTTTCTTTTTGTTCTGAGCTGTTTATTGTAGTTTCGTCAAAATTAGACTTTTATTTTTATATTTAAGGTTTCTACTATATGTAAGGTTGTAAATTAATATCATAATCTATACTAAATATATAAAATAAAGAGTTTGTGTGTTTACGCTATTCCGACCAAATTAAGCAACCCAGAAGTGTGAAACTTGGCACGTAGAAGCTGCAGATCCTTATGCTATTAACCTTGGAGTTGTTTTTTTTTTAAATTCTCTTTAGATTTTTTAAATTAAAATTTTTTAGTGGTTTTTCAGCTAAATGTAGATATGACATCATCAAACATGTCAAGTATTAACTTTGCAAAAATGAATGTTTCGAGCAGTTTTTTGGGGGATTGTAGCACATTTTACAGTAAATATATTTATTTATGGTTGTGTTTATTCGTTTTCTTACTCTTTGTGATGGAATTTTATTTGTTTTTCGAAAAAATCGTCATAAAAAAATGTTCTTTCTAAATTTTGTTTTACCGTTTGGCAACAATTGACTTTCGATGTGTTATAATGTATTTATCCTATTCCGAAAATTCAAAATAGATAAAGGATGTTATTTTTGTGCAGCTTTTTCAAACAAAATGGTCATGCTATTTACGGTTTTAAATGGACATGGTGTACCGTTAAAGTGTTCTGTTATTCAGGTAATGATTTAGTTCTAAGGTTGGTTGGATTGTCGAATTGGACACTTATGCCGCCGTGAGTGGGTGATACTAAAGCCTAGCCACCGCATTAAATTTATGTATCTGTGTAATTTTTGTTGATGATTATTTCTTTTTTACTTTTGTGGTTTGTAATAATGTATGTTGATTGAATAATGGAACAACTACCCAGCTTGCAAGGCCATTTCTATTGTTCTGGCCACTTTCAAAGATATTTACTTTCCGTAAAATGTTTTATTTTATTTTATGCTCCTGATTCATGCCAGCTGAACTATGATTATCAAATAAAACCTGATTTCACTCTCTAAACCTTTTTGCTATATCTGAAAAAGTTTGGTTTCCCCATGTTGTTCATTATTTTTAAAGAATCAACAATGCAGAAAACATTTGTATGTATTTGGTACTAAACAGTTGTAAGGGCCTTGGGTTTGTGTGGTTGCTTCATATGGCACACATAGGAAATCGTGGTTGCCAACTTAGTTATTAATAGAGTTGGCAATTGTTGTAATTATACATAAGTACCAAAAAATCTTCCTATGACATTTCAATTCTTACACATTGTCACAACCTATTATTATTACAACATTACATGAAATGAAGCAGATGGTTGCCAATTGAGTCCATATAACACATTTGAAATCAGCGTTGCCAACTTGGCGAGTTATTTTAAATGTTGGCATTGGTGCGATAAAAGGTTAGCACCAACATTTCCTTCCATTGAAAAAGAAAAAGGGTACTGCTTTTCCTGATACTTATGTATTAGAGTCAAAGCGGCACTTTTTTCACCAAAATTTGATTTTTTCTTCATATAAAAATCTGTTGTTTTGATATTGTGGTGCAAATTTTGTTGTGGTTACTCCAATATGTACCCTTTTCTCCTTCTATTGGCAAATTCCATGTTTTTCAATTGTAACAAAAACGTAACTAAAGAAAAGGACATTCATTTCTAACTAATAGGGATTAACTGATTGTTAATGTTGTGATTTAAATTAGAATTTCTATTTACATATAAGATTTTTGGTACAAGTTCGATATACGGACTTTTTTCAAAAATCGCCAAATTTTTTTTTCGCCGACAACAGTCGCCAAGGGAAGCACAGGGTTGCATCCCCCCCCCCGCCTTCCCCCTTAACCGCCAGGAAACGCCGCAATACTTCCCCCCTCCCCCTCCTGACTATACAGTTTTGCAAAGTTCCTGTCTTTGATCTGAGTTTACCTCCCCCCCCCCCGCCACCTCTGTACGAAAATTAATGGTGGGGGGGATTCTTTCTAACTTTAGTAGAAGCATAAAAATGAAACGTAATATTTTTTTCCTACATAATATTAAACTAAAAAAGTAGTGAAAGGACAAATTTTTATAGAACTAAATGTAAATAGTTAATGATTATTTTAGCAATACTGCATTGAATTTAAGAATAAAAATCTGTTTTTTTTAAGTGATTCAGAATAGTAATGAACAAATTGTTCTATTTATCACCATTAAGCCTAGAAGAGAAACATTAAAATTTAACATATTACAGCAAATTAACATTAAAATTAAAGTCATAAATTAAATATAAGAAGAATCTTTCTTGCTTACATTGAATAAAATAAATATAAATAGAATTAACTTACCTTGCAGCACTTTATATATAAAAAATTGTCACACAATGGCCAAAGTCATCACTTGTCAGCAAGATAGATTGTGGTAAAAATCATGGTGATAAAAAATCTTGATTAAATTCCCCTTTTAAAGAATTTGACCTAAGCCCCTCTCAGCCCAGTTGATGTCCCTAACAATTTTTAAAAACTTATTGAAACAATCCACTCCCTGCTGTTTGCTTCATTTTCTAAACTTATATACAGCAACAAATGAAATTTTAAATCTATTTTTCTATTGCAGGTAGGGAGTGAATCTGTAACATGCTTCAAAGTGCCTTCTATGGTATTTGTGTGGCAATTCGTTACTGGATTTACAAAATGAAGGCTATGATTTAACGTCAAATGATCAAACCTTGTCCTAAATTTTTAAATGCCTTCCATTTGTTGGAAAAATCATAGTTCCAGGCTCTATCCATTCCTTTAAAATGTTGACTAGAATCTCACAAGATCTGTTGTGTACTGCTTCCTCTCTGAATTCGATTTGTCGACTTCTGCATAATATAGAATAACTTCAATGACAAATTGCCCCCAATCTGCAACTGTACCAGAAGATAAATAGAAATAAGCTTTGGTCTGTTTTGTTCTGGTTCCCATGATCAAATGATAAGTGGGACGAAAAATCTCATTTAATTTTAGTTTGCTGCAACTGAACCACAAGTCAAGATGTATGGTTTTAGTTGAACTACAAGCCATGATGTATGGTTTTAGTTGAACCACATATCTTGTTATTCCTGGAATTTCTGCTAATCTATGATTAACCATCTAAAATAGAATTTTTCTTCTCAAACTTCATCAGAACATTACAATTTCAGTAAAAAATTCTAATTTAATCAGATGAGTTTTTCTTGCAAAATCTAAAAATAGTTTCCTGTCCCTACATATTTCATAAACCAAATCAAGATTAAATACTCCCTTTTTCTCCCCAAATGTGGCCTTTTTGCTAGAAAATAAAACAGGAACTGTTTTTGACAGAACTTTCTTATACTTGGGATAAACACTGCAAATAGTCCCATGGTTAGAGGGAACAGGTTACAATATTTAAAGGTATATAAAATAACAAGGTTTTTAAAATTTAAATTAATCTCTTTATAAATTAATAATAATAATGTAAAAATTGATAGTCAGCCTAATCTATAACTGGAATAATTTATCAATAAGTAAAAATGAATGTTAATAATAAAAGAATATATTTCCTAATAATGACAGAATTAAGTCAACCTAAGCAATAATTATATAATTTTTCAGTAATTAAAAATAAATATTAATAAGTAATATGAATAAGAAATAAGGTAATAATAATAAAAGAATTGAAATACAACCTAATAATGAAAGAATATTCAACCTAATCAATAATTAAAAATAAACTTTAATAAATATTAAATAACTATTTTTTATAAATAATTTTAATATTAAATAATTATGATTATTTTTTTACTATTAAATAAGTTTTCTTTATAAATATTAAGAAATAATTGGAAATAAGGCAGTGAGTTCTTGTCCGGAAATATCTGTGTCTGAACAGTTGAAAATCCAAGTTGAAAAGAAGGGTGTCAGAGAGAATTCCATAGATCCCCCCCCACCCCCCAAAAAAAACATTACTGCTCTGATTGGAAAATTCGTCATAAAACGAAAAACCCCGTGGAACCCGACCCGGACCGGAAAACAGGGGAATCAGGGTAGACAGAATCTGGCGCAGAATCGCCCGAAAAGGGCGCCAAAAAAACTGCCAAAAAAAAAGTCCGTATATCGAACTTGTGCCAGATTTTTTAACATGCTTTTGTTCTGAGCTGCTTATGGTAGTTTCTTCAAAATCAAACGTTAATTTATCTATTTAAAGTAGCTTTTTGGTTTGGATTAATATTATAATTACTATATGTAAGGGTACTTTGATATGTATTTATTTTATTTCTTTTATCAATTTTAAGATTTTATGAAATGTGTGTGTTTTTTTGGTTCAAAACTGAGTTTTTAAGCGGAACAATAATTTGTGATGCTATTTATAAACAGAATCTTAGATCATGATTACCTATTCATGATACAAATATCAAAGGGGTATTTTTTTACAATCAATGAAACTACACCTTCACTTCTCGCCTGCTTTTATTCTCACGTCATGTCCATTTGTTTGTAAAAAAACATTTGTTCGAAAAACTATCAACGGACACGGAAACTATGGATGTGATTAAATGCTCATCAAAGTAATTTTCCTTCTGCCAAATCTGTTCTTCACTGATTGCATATATACACATGCATTGCATACATTTTTTACATATAAATGTTTCATGTTGTACATATCCATGCCATTTTCTGTCGTTGAAAATAAAGATTATTGCTATTCTTCCTTCAAAGGCATATTCAATGTTTTCTTCATTGTAGAAAAATATTGCTTAAAATATAACAGTAAGAAAATGACACCAAATTCAATTTAATTGCTGTTAACATGTTGGTAATATTGTGAAGATAATGCTTCCTATTTATGAAAAACCTGAATGTACAATGTTTTTTTTGAGTGTCACTGTTTATTGCCTTATGACCGATAAGAACTCATCTTTGTTTTAAATGAAAACAAATCAGAAAATTTTTTTTAACAAAAAGGAGACTATTCGCTGAAACTATGATGAGATGCACCCCTTGAACAGATTTTTCATCATGACTTAACTTTGCTTCTGACAATCTTGCAAACCAGAAAACTGTATCTTTTGTAATGGTTAATTTTTTTGGAACATGGTTTATTATTTGTTTCATTTAATACTGTTGTTGGTTCTGGGCTATTTCAATGGGGACCTTTTTTATCTGTTTTAGGTAGATTTTTTAGTTTTAGTTCATACAAATAAATTTTTTTTAGTTCTGAATTACATTTAATACTCTATATTAAATGTTTTACAGAGATGTTAGATAGCATTGCACCCATACCTAACGTGACCATTTATTCTTTGACTCAAAACGGGACATTGTTTTGTTTAGGTCAACTAACAGGTATACAATGGAAAAAAAAAACACTTTTTAAAGTTATTTATTCAGAAAAAGTTAGTTAGCTTACAAGTTAAAAAATATACCCAAAATGTTTAGTTATATCTATATTTATCAGAGGAATACAAATTTGCTTTAATATAGCTGGTGAATATTTTAAGTAAGAATGAAACTTTTGGAACATTTCTTTTATATTCACCTTAATTATCAACATCACCTTTAGAACTGAAATTTGTAGCTGGGTTTTCTCAGATGTCCACAATTTGTTCATCATACAAAATACTCTTTCTACTGGAGCCCATTTGTAGCAGGCAAACATAAAATATATACAAATAAAATAGAAAAGTTTTCATGCTGTAGATTGTTGGCGTGAAAGTGTTTGAATACTTCCACCCAACGAGTTTCCGTGGAGACATTTAGATCATTTTTATTCTGTTACTTTTTGTGATATAATGTAGTTAAAAATTAATGAAAATTCGTCAAAAACTTCTGTATCTTTAAAACAGTTAATATATTCCTTTTCAATTAATACATTCAGAAATTGTTGAACGTCTTCCCATGCGGGGACCTTTTTTAAGTCTGCCCAATAAAATACCTCCATTACTTTGGTAAGAAAGCAAGTTGACTGCTCCAGATATTTACGGCTTAATTTATAAAATTCTGTAGCTGTACTTTTCATCTATATCAGTACCATTATCTTTTGAATTCACCATTAATTGACGGACCGTAAATGGGAGAGACTGATTGGTCTGTTTCTGAGTCCAATTGTCTTTTAGTTGATTGATTTCGCTTCAACTGCCGATACAGTCTGACCTTCAAGTTCCAATACAGTTTTCCGAACAGCCTCGCGTGGTTTTCGAAAACGGGACAATTTTATGTCCCAGAGTTCATTTCGGGGACACCGGAACTCGTAATTATAAAAAGAGACAGTCCCGTTCAAAACGGGACGTCTGGTCACGTTACCCATACCTCATATAATACTAATTTAATTATTTTTCAGTTTCCTATTTATGATAGCATTTAGTGAGAATCACTTTATCATTAATTTTTTCTTTCGGTTTATCTATTGGAAGTTATTTCACCCATAGCAGAAACTTACTACTGCTATCACATTTCTAATAATTTTTATTTATATTTGCATTCATTCATATCTATTTACTCTTTAGCATGCTAATTTTCTCTCTTACATTGAAATATTTGTTTTTGTTAAATTATTTATTTTTAGGCCAAATTGCAATTGGGTTAAAATTATTTATAATATGAACATTCATTTGAAAAAAAATATTTTTAATTTTTGGTTATACTACTTAATACAGGGTTTTACCCTCCCTAAAAAAATATTTTGATTGCTATAATAGATGAATTTTGGTTTTAAAAACTTAATCCGTGCGAAGAACGGGCATTTCAGCTAGTGCAATATATATAACGCGAAGGGAAAATTGTCTTCAAATTATAACGAGGTTTTTGTATAATACCCCAACATATTTATATCCATAGAAAGAGATAATCATTGAATATTAATTTTCTATGCATAAAATTTTTTTTAAAAAGTTACAAGAGAATACCCACTTTTTTTTTCCGTGAATGAACATGTTTATCAAATTTTGGTTTATTTTAGCTTGAAAACTTAAAAAATGATTCAATATGTTTTGTAATTTTTATTTTTTACTTTTGCATAGAAAAGTACTCCGTCTTTTAATTTTTGTGTATTCTTTTCGATTTTTCTAAATGTATTTATTCATTTTTCCAAGTGTTAAGTGTCTGCTATAGCATAATGCAAAATAAGTTTTTACTTTTCCCCTTGAAGAAAAATATTACTGATAAAAATTTTCGAAATTAAATGTTAAATTATAAACAGATGTATAATTCTTTTTCATATTACAAATTTTCGTGAAATATTTTTCTTTTTCTAAAAGGATTCCGAGCTTCTTTTACATCAAAGGATTCTTTATGTTAACAAGATGATGATCTAATGAAGAAATTTTATACGACACATGAAAAAAATGCCCTGTTTTAAAACTCCGTTCGCAACATTAACAAAAATTAAATTTAAAATCGCTTAGAAATATATTCTGAGGTACATATACATATAATAACTTCGATCCATATTGACTTAAAATTCAAATCCTATTTATAATATCTAAATCACAATTTCAAATACTATATTTCGAAACGCTTCTCAACTCATTTCACATTAAAAAATTAAAACCTATATTTTGACAAATTTAATAGTGACTTCTCATTAAAAAAAGAATTATGCAATGAATTATTGATAGGTTTGTTTGCGAATCCTTGTAAACTAATATCATAATAGCTTTCACGTGCCTTAGAAAGTGGTTTCAACTTTTCAGTAACCAATCATGTAATTTCTGTAAATAATTAATATATATATAGTTCCCTTCTCTCCTGAAGATAAACTTAAATAAGTGATCTTTCATTAAGAAGTTTTCATTACCACGACTATAACATAAAAAATGAATCTCATCTTCACATCGATACATCATAATAAATTTCTCTAAAGTTATTTTGGTTCGTTAATTTTTTGTTACTGAAACAGATTAATTTTTTTAAAGAGTTTTTTATACTATTTAACTAGGAATAAAATAGTTTTATCAAGTTCACTTATAGAATGTTCTCTGACTGTATAGTCAGAAATTGGCGATTTAAAAATACTTTCGTCATATGATGCAATAGGAATTAGTTTGGATACTGTTGTACATGGTTGCTTTTGCATCATTTTTAATTTCAAAAGAATTCATTTCCTCGTGCAGAAATAATTCTTTTGATCTGTGCGCTAAATGTTTCCCAATTCTATTTCATGAATTTTTTACTCTGCTTTTCTGAGGTAATATGGAATAGGTGGCTGAAGTCATTAGAAAACAAACAAACTTTTTAAAACGTAGCTATTCTTAACTATAAAATGCACAGTTTTAAGAATACGTGAAAGTCATTTCTACTTTAAGTCAGGGTCACAAACAGGGGTGACCAACCTGTGAGATTCATAATAACGTTCAACACTTTTCAATGACGAAAGAATTACAAATTCAAAGTTGCGTCAATGACATACAATGCGTTAAATGACATTTTTGAAACATCAGCATCAAAAATAAATTTTTGGAACACTTATTTCACAAAAGATAACTTTTCCTATTTGAGAGATCTAGTACAAAAAGCTG
Organism: Trichonephila clavata; assembly: GCA_019973975.1. Lineage (NCBI taxonomy): Eukaryota > Metazoa > Arthropoda > Arachnida > Araneae > Nephilidae > Trichonephila > Trichonephila clavata. The sequence goes on from BMAO01011956.1 coordinate 16,107, forward strand.
CGAGTGTTTTAGGATAAACTTAAACCTATACGAATCACTTTTTTTCGAAAATGAAATTTGTCAAACGTAAGTCGCACTGAAATTTAATGAACGAAAACAAAACCTGCAACATTAATTACGATGCCTAAATACAAGCATTGAGACCGAGTTGTATAAACTAAGTGAAAGAATCGAGAAACAAATATCTCACCAATTAAATAAACATTATTTGTTCATTGTGTTATTATTATTACATTATCATGATTGTATATAAAAAATAAGGAAAACAACAATTAAAGTTAATTCCGTTTTAAATTTTCACTCCAATAAATGTTTGTAATGTGGGTCCAAATTTTTATATAAAAATATATATATATATTTTACATGCAGAGCCCTCCTGACTATAATGTTTTTCGGAAGTAGCTCCTAAGGTCAATTGGGTTGGGCACCTCTGGTCATAAGGGACATTCCTGTCAACCATGGAATGTCCGGTGTCAGTTATCCAAGTGGGGACTGTGTAATAAGAAAAGATGGAGAGTAGCAATTTTATTTATGTGACACTGAAAAAACTTTCTAACATAAGATGAAAGGTAAGCAATAAATATAAATAATTGTTTTTCAGAAGCGCACACACAAAAAAAATTCAAGGGTGTGGGGTCCATGATCGAAAGTCCCCCTAACTCGTATCATACCTCAAGACCACACCAATTGATTCTTCTGATTTTAAAAACAAAAAACAGTAAAAAATAAATTATTGAATTAATAATTAGCATTAATTAACATACAATGTTAATTACAAAATTTTAGTTTAATTTTACGTCATATATATATAGATATACATATATATAGAATTATCTTCAATCAAAAGAAACTCCAGGGCTTTGGGGAAAGGGCTTACCCCTAGGACACCTTACCCTTGAGTGTGCCACTGATTTATTTAAATTGCAGGATTTCAAAGATAAAAGCTTATGTTTCTCTTTAAATTCGATTATCTTTATAATTTATAAGATATCCTTTATAAAATCCTTATGTCTGGTTTATCTTACAATTTCGGTTTCTTCCAGTTTTGGTTATTCTTGATTATTCCTCTCTTCAGTAGAGAATTTTGTCTAAATATATGTAATTGAAACCTTAAAGTTTTAGGAAATCACTAGAAAATTTTTATCATTGCAGTAAATAAATTTTAAAAACTTATAAAAGAAAACTAAAATAAAATTTTAAAAAAATAGTTAGATCTTTGCACTTAAAAGTTTATTTCAAAAAAATTTTGTGTCGGGTTCCAATTTAGATAACTAATTTAATCTTAAGTCTCCCCATTTTGTTATATTCAATTTTTTTTTCCTTTTTAGCAGCAAGGCACTAAATCCACATTCAGTTAAATATGAAAATGGTTCAATAGTAACAATAGTTCTCTTGCGCATTTGGATATCTTCAGTTTTGTTTCTTCACAAAGCCATGTCATTGCTTTTTTTATATTAAACTAGCTGTACCCTGCCACACGTTGCTGTGGCTCAGTCTGGTTAAAAAGAAAGTATATGTTTTCAGTATGCTTAAACATTTGCAATGGTGGTATAATTTTTTTATTAAAAAAAAATGTATTAAATATATATATACACAAAACTTTACTTAACCAATGTAATTTGTTAACCAAATACTTGAAATTATTACAACTTATTTTTGTCTTTATGTTATGAACTTAAATTTATTGACATTGTATTTATAGTGGAGACCTCAAATTTGAAGATAAATTTTAAATGGCTCTTCTCAGGATTCCTCGAGGGCAATGGGTTAGTTTTGCAATACTTATGGATATTTCTGTTAAATCAGAGATGTGTTCAAAAATGCACATTTCTCCAAACAATATCATTTGGAAACATGAATTGTATTTCCTGATGTTATATAGGGAATGTTTTGATTCTGCAGTATATCTGGGGAGCAAGTTTTTAATAGCACTGGTTTGATTTTTCCAGCGATACAAAACATTCCTTTTGTTTCTCCCTTAAATTTCAGAGAATTGCAATAAAGATGCACTTCAGTCATTGTGCTGATGAGAATATGCTGGCTCAACCTATAATCTTCCACTGGGTTGTACCGGAGTGAGTGAGTGAGATTATTAACGTCGTACTGATTAGCAACACGAGGGCTTTTGGCGACGGTCCGCGTAATTTTGAACCATGGTCAAGTGACGCATGCGACACCTGAGCTGGCGCCCCTTCTCCTAACTACCATACCACACCACACCAATGGGTTGTACCGGAATGCAAGGTTACTGTCATTGTGTGATTGCTCACTCCAAAATCATTTATGATGCTGATGTGCTGTTTCTGGTTGACATCTTTGAGCCATTCGCAACCTACTGTGTTACTTTTGTTGAAAACAGAGTAGATCTGATTTCTGAAAGGCATTATTTTTATGTAGCGAAGCTAACTGACTGCATTTAAAAAGAAAAAAGTTAAAGCAAAAACATAAAATTTCAAAACATTTAAAAACCAGGAACGAAAAGAAAGGCAGAAAATAAAAAAATGCTAATGAAATGTTTAACTTATATTGTGCATCAATTAACATAGCTCAATTTCAACACAAAGAGAGGCTGAAGATATTTTTATTCGAATACGCAAGAAAAATTCAAATATAAACATGCATTTCGCAGTAGAAATCTACAACAAAATATTGATAATGATAGAAGATTTTTGCAATTTACTATTCAATTAGCATTAGCAATTGTTACCAACAAATTTAAGGGCCTATCTAAAGAACAGAGTGGCTTATATCTAAACACTGACTGTTGTAAATTAAATATTAATTTTATAAATGGCGCTGCAAGTCATGTGAGAGATGTTTACGTGTTTGGTTTTTAGAGTCATGTAATGTTCTTTGTGCTGTGTACTTGTCTTCCGAGTTGTCCACAAAACAAACAAAATGCCAAAAGATGAACTGAATCATTGAATAGAGAATGAATGATGCATTGGAATTATAATAGTCTACCTGACCATGGAATATAATAACTAAGGAAATACAATACTGACTGCTTCACACATGGACAATTATTTGTTGCCAGGGTACTTAAATATTGGCATCACTGTGCAGCCAAATTGCCGCCATGCCAATCACACCATTTTCCATCCAAATCTGATTTTTTTTCGATAAAAAACGTTAGAAATCTTTGTTGTTTAGATATTAAGGTGCAATACGCATGGCACCAATTTTGCTACAATGATGCTAATACATAAGTACTGTTGTGTGTTTCAGAGCAGAAGTCACCAATTGGTGAGAAATTTTTGATGGTCCACTGAAAAATTGAGATATTATTTACCCTTTTGTGATAATTCAGTTTAAAAAAAGATGAGCAACAAAAAACATATTATGGATTATACTTTAATAAAAACTTTTAGTTACCATTTTTGGCAAATTTCCTGAGTTTAGCAATTTTTTCAGATTTTCCAACAAAATTTGAAAGTCAACTTAGGTAACTACAGTAAATTGGTGGCAAAACACTTCAGTCTGTTGATTGTCGGAGTGTTATTGCTTTCATGAAATTTATTTTCCGGTGTAATAGTAAATAGACGAATAGGTGAAACGTAAATATAGCTTTAGTGGTTTGCCATATTTATAAAGTTATCAGTGGTTCATGGAGTGCTGAAGGTTGGCAACTGCTGTTCTAGAGTAGGCACACCAGACAATTTTTGTATCTTCACAGACAATGAAGCAACACAAAATGTCTACCCATAGGCATTGTAAAATTAACCCTCAGACCTCAAGAAGAGCCATTTTATATTTATTTTCAAACATGGCACCTCCCCACGATGTAAATAATTTTAGATTCATAACATAAGGACAAAAAAACCATAATAACATGGAGTATTCTGTTAACAAATTACAAATGAAATCTGTTTAGAAAAGTTTTGTTTATGTATATTCACACATTTTTTTTTTATAAAAAAAAGTCATACCTCAAATGCAGGTCGTCAAAAATATTAGAAATGAGTGCTTCCTTTTTAACCAGATTGAGCCACAGAAATGCATGACTGGGTACAGCTACCTATAAGTAACTTAAATGTTAAAAAGCTATCAAAAACAAATTAAAGTTCAATATTTTGATAAAATCACCAAAAATAGTTTCAAACAAAGGTACTTAGGTGCTATCGGAACTATGTCAACCCCAATTTTCTATGTGTCACACACGGTGAATTGCCAACCATGTGCTTCCTTTTATGTAATGTTGCCTATACAGTTGCGATAATATGTAAATATCAAAACAAACATAAAATATACATCAGATAATCTTAATTTTCCTATTTGTATTTCACAGTAACATCAAATAAAATTTTGAAATCACACAAAATAGATCCTTTGCGAATCTAATGTTACTGCCCAACTTTTAGAAAATTCAACAATTTAGAGGAAAAATTCACAGCCGAGTGCAAAAATTTTATTATAGTGCAAAAACAGTCATATAATAATTTTCCCTTTTTGAATTCATATTGCAGCATTTGGCAAAGTCTTATGATTTTATGTAAATGGTTGACAAAAAAAAAAAAAAAAAAAAAAAATGTAAGTACCAAAAAATAAAAATTATCTATTTATTTAATTTAGAATTACTGAAAAAAGATGTAATACTGGGAAGATTTCAATTGAAATGCTACTTGTTTGTGGAGATATTTTGAAATCACGCCAAACAGATCCATTAGCGTACAGAATTAAAATTAGTATTTTGTACATGAAATATACACAAATTGTATATATATAATTGAATATACAGTTGTAATTGTATATATCCCGAGCTTAAAAATAAATTGAAAAATGAAATACAGTACTAACATTAATTGACACAAACAGAACTGAATAACTTTATCAATGCGAAAGCATAATTTGAAAAAAAAATTACAATCTTACAACCACTTGCTTCCTCAACATGTATTTGAGCCATCTGTCTGCATTGTCCTCGTTCACTGATTCCTATTCGAATTTGATGTGCTATTACCCTTAACACTGCTTTTGCCAGCCCAATGTGATGACCTTAGTTAAATTTTCTGAAATGCAATTTTACGTACTGAAGCCAATTGACCGCACTTAAAAAGAAGGTAAAAAAACAAAAACGTATGAAATTACAAAACAGCTCTGAATGGGCCTTGAATCCAAATTCCTCAGGGGGCCCTTTTTGAGATATGAGCACCATGTTAGTGGGACTGTAGTAACATTTGTTGGGGCTCCTTTGCTTGGTGGCCCTGCATCATTGATACAACTGATAAAGCAGTACCTACGTCCCTGACAAAATCAAACCGTAATAACTTCTAGTATTCTGCAAACAAATTACTAATGGAATCTGTTTTAAGAAAATTATAACTAAGTTAAATCTTAAAAAGCAATCAAAAACAAAATAAGGTTCAATATTTTGATGTATCAGAAAATCTTATTTTTACAATTGTATTTCGATAGTAACATCAAATGAAAGATACTTACGTATTATCGCAACCTATCGGCGACATTGTATAAAACGAAGCACATGATTGCCAATTTAGCGCGTACAACACATGTGAAAATGGAACTACCAACTTGGCGAGTATCTTGAACGTTGTTGATTGTTGCAATAATACGTAAGTATTAAAAAAAAAATTTTAAATTGTCAAAAATGGAGAAAAAAACATTCTTATTAAAAAACCGTCGATCAATTTCACCAAATTAGAATGTCGCCAAGTTGAGAGAAAAAACTGTGTTAGAATGTACGGAACGGTTTTCAAACATTGAATGCATATCACGGCATTTGGAGACGTCTTTTAATTGAGGTAAAAGGTCGATGGAAAAAACGATGATATAAAAGCTAAACATAAAAATTATATATTGAATTTAGGATTTCTGGAGAAAGATAAACAG
>BMAO01011957.1:0-19701 GCA_019973975.1 Trichonephila clavata
TGAGCTTCTATTAAATAAACATAATCCGAATCCCTATTGGGTACTTATAGCTTAGGACTTTTTAATGAAACATTTTATTGAAAAAAATGGTGCTGGACATTATTATACTTGAATTGGATATAAATAAGGATTTTATTCTATATTATTAGCGAAAAAATTCGCTAGATCTAAAAATTTTAACAAAAAAAACTTACCAATTAATTTGGAATTTAGATAGTAGTGGAATTTAGTACAGTATTATAGATCATAGCAGTGGTGTTAATTGTACTACATGTCCCATATTTTTTCCTGTAGATAATGAAACTATATCAGATGTTTACCGGTCCGTTTAAGTTAACAATACATTTTTATTCATGTAAATTAATTATTTTTCTCCTTTTTTCCAGTATCCAGTTCCCAAAATGCTTTTGAGATTCTACATCCTATTTTTCTTTCTCGTCCTTGGCTTAAGTCTGGTGAGTTCGAGAAGTCTGAATAACCGCCGAAAAAGAGACACAATTCCGATATCCCAAATAGCAGCAGCGGACAAACAACTCGGTGGTGGACTCAGCGCCCTTGGAACTCTAGTTTCACCCTTGCTATTTCTCATGGGAATGGGATCTTTCATATCCATGTTGCCCCAAATGTTCCAATCTGTCCTGAGTGGTGTTGGAACAAATCTGATCCAATCCTTCACTGGAGGTGGCTCTTCTGGAGGTGCCACCCCCAGCTCAACTCGCCTCAAGAGGGATCTACCTTCTGAGGACGATTTGTTGAAAGAAATTGAAAGACGATTTAATTTGGCAGTTTTGAAATATGAAGGACACATTGGAGCGTAAAGGGAATTTGAAAAAGATTGGTTCTGTATGACATACTGTTATATACAGTACATCATTTTGAAGTGGGGTGGCCAGTAAGAATTCACCTTTATATGCAGTCTATAATCAAAAAGGATTTAGAGGGCAGCTGTGTCACTAAATGAATATATATCTAAATTATAAAGATTTTTGTCACAATTTTATTCTGTTCTTTAAATTTATTCAAGTAGTTTTGAAATCCGTATTCAATTTGAAATATTTGTAGTTCTACAACCTTAACATTATAGTATAGCCACTTGTAAAAAAAATCATTTTGCAATGTATTGCTTAGGATGTTAATTTTCAATATATGAAGGTATATAACAAATGAGCGATTTTATATAGCTCAAAAATGTTTTGGAAATCCCTTTTAGCAATTTCCTCGTATTCTGTATAACACTTTTTAGTTATAAATAAATATAAAAAAATCACAATGACTAAAAACTTTCAGCATATTTCTGAATGAAGAATTTTAATGAATGATTTTGTGCTAAGAGACTAAATAAAAAAAAATTCAAATTTTTGCAGAAATATTTGACATTTATAAATATGTTTTAAGTATGTAAAGATTAAAATGAGTTCTACTGTTAAAAAATTAGTTGTGTATAGGACATTGTTCTTAATATTTAGATCTGGCTGGCCAGTAATTACTTGCCTTATATGCAATTAATTTACGGACATGAATATTAAAAGGCTATGTGCAATTTTATGTTATAAATATGGAATTATTTCATATGAATCAAAACCGGTCTAATGTGCAATTGTCGTGTTTTGTTGTTAAATTCTTTTTTATTAATTTAGTGTTTTTATGATGCTTATTGATTTTAATTATATAAATGCTTTAACCAATCAGTCAATTTGACTGTTTCACAATATAGGTAAAGCAGATTCTTTATTCTTGTAAGATAAATGCAAATCAGTAATATTTGTAATTATTCTTATGAATAAAAATTGGTCCAAGTATTTTTTCTAAGCGATGCCCGTAAATGAGAATTCGTAAACTACATAACAGGAGAGAAAATTTAATTAAATTAAATTAAATTTTCAATTTTTTAAAGTGACTTTTTTAGTAGGAAGTGATGTGTTTGTTAATATATGTTTATTGTATGTCTGTTCAGATATATTATTGTACAAGAAAAAAATGCTCAATAACATTTTTATGAAACATATTTGATTTATCTTTGTTTAAGTGTTCATATACTCTTTTTTGTTTTGTATTACCATAAGTGCAATGTTATCAAAATGGAATATAAAATACAAGAGAATAATTCTACTTTTTCTGTTTTTATGGTGTTTTTTATAGTTTTCCGACATGATGAATGTTTTTTTACATGTATTTATTATTTTTATTATTGAATAAAGTATACATTTATTTTTTCTGGATATCAATATGCTTCTTTCAATACAACTTTTAATGAAAAGAAACTTTGGTGTTACAAAAAAAAAAATTGAGTATTTGGGGGGGAAACACTTTTTCCTTTTAATTAATTACTGCTGTAATTATGAAGTTAAAATAATGTTAATTAATACAATTCTTCAAGATTGAAAGGGAAAATTTTAAAATGAAAAGGAAAATTTCTTACAAATTGTTATACTGCATAGCTTACCCTTCACACACACAAGCAAGCATGCACGAACACACACAGAAATATGTTAAAATACAATATAGTTGAAAGTTTTCTATTCACTCATAAAATCATTCATTTTTTCTCATATTAATTCGATAGAAAGTTATGAATAATAGATTCAGTAATTATTATTTAAATTAATGTCCAAAAAATTGGGAAAAAATTAATAACAATCTGTAGTTTGTTAGCCTGGTAGTTAGCTACTGCTTGTAATACTTCAAGAACTTCATTACATCTAATAAGTTTCCTACATGAATATTATTTTACACCTTTTGCAACAACATGGACATATCTTTAATCGGTAAATGCTTCTGCAACAATATGAGATCATACTGCGAATTCCAAGACAAAACTCGAACTGCAAGATTACTATTTTTCACAAATTCTACTATGTATCAGTTAAAACAGTGCTTCTTAAATTTTCAATTTTTGTGACACAATTTTCAATCATAATTTTCATCGCGGCCCCCTCCATACAATAACAATGTATTGAATACAATAATTCTATAATTTGATGCACTAAAGCTTCAAAACGATTTTAACCTCTTAAATACCACCATCGTCTCACTCAACCAAAGCGTTAATTGCTCAGACGTATATATACGTATTTCCGAAGTACGATATTTTCTGTGCACTGCTATCCATAAAATTATTCCGAAGGCTTTGGAATGCAAAAAAATGACCTTAACAGTGTTTGCGAAGGATTAACTTATTTCAGAAAAGGTCTTATTAATGAATTCTCTTTCACCCCCCACCCTCCAATACATCTCATACGCGTGCTTGCGTGGTAAACGGTGACATTGGGGAGCGAATCACGTAACTTTTAATCGGCAGTTAAGAGATTAATCATAAACCATTCAAATTATTAAGATAAATGTTTATTTTTGTAAAAAAATTATATATGACAAGCTTATGGGGCAACAGATAATTATTAAACTTGTTCTTTACTTAGCATTATTAAATTATTTATAAAATACATTCTGCAGTACTGATACATTTATAAGTGTATTATATCAGTGCAAATGTGCATTTTATATTTTATTATGTCAGAATGTATTTTGTAGGTTTACTTTCATTAAATTAGTAATTTTTTAAAATAAGCTTTTGTTTCGACTTTTCAATATGCTAGCACCCTCATCGTAGAGTTGTTACGCCCCCCCAGGGGGAGCGCCCTATAGTTTGAGAAACGCTGCCGTAGGATTTTATTCTTTCAGAGACCCTAATTAGGTAGTACGATCGAGGTACACTTATGACTTAGGGTAACCTCACAATAAGTAATCACACAGATTGATATCTGGTGAAAAGGCTAAGCATGATGGATGGAACTTGTGGCTCGGTACGCGATCCTCACCATCCTCCGTTGGTGTGGTAGTTAGGAGAGGGGGTGCCAGCTCAGGTGTCGTCCTGGTCACTTGGCCATGGTTCAAAATTAAGCGGACCGTCGCCAAAAGCCCTCGTGTAACTGAACAGTGCGACGTTAATATTCACTCACTCACTCGCGATCCTCACCAAGCAATGTGTGCAAGAGATCTTTTACAGGCTTTATTAGTTATACGTTGGTACAGCTGATGTGACAGGTTCTCCTTTTTGAAAGAACAGATTTACTAACGACGCCTTTCCTGGTAAAGTCAACATTCTACAATTGTTGGCGCATTTGTTTCCTTTCCGACTACAGCTAACTTTATATATACTTTTTATGCGACGTCACCGGCGTTTTGCTGTCTAGCACCATCTGGTGGAAAATTTTTCTCCTTTGTTTTTGGATTCAATAAAACCCCATGCCATTTCTAGCATGCGTCAATTTTTACCTCAGTACCTACATAATTCCTTCAGTTATTGAATTTTCAAATGTTAACGGATTTTTAGGTTACCTGGTACGTCGAAATAAGTTCAGAGATCAGTGGGTGTGATTATTCCTATCTCTAATGAATCTGGATTCAGCCTAATCATTGATTCTCAACGTGTCGTCATTTAGAGTCAATTCAAATCATACTACATGTCTTCCAACGTCCTACAAAGAGAGCAGTTTGACAACGGAAGTTTAAAGGGGGGGGGGATAGTACCTTGCGAAGTTTTGAAATTGCCCATTTTGACATACTTTTTCTGTTCCTCATAAACCAGTAGAAGCTTCTCCTTTTAAAAGGAGTTTCTTACAGTTCGTGCAGCAAAGTACAAAGTTTAAAAGAAAAGAAAAGATTTCGATATAGAATTATTCTATTTTTTAAAAGTATAACAAAGTATGAATACAAAAATAATAAAAACTAAATAGTTTTCTTTCTGTTACGCAAAAGATAACTTTTAAAAGAGTTAAGGTAGACCGTATATTTTTATATAAAACTAAAGCTTAAGAATGCTTGTATTCTGCATATCAACATTTTTAAGTTTATCTCATATTTTAGTATTTTTTAAAATTAAAAAAAAATTTAAACAATTTAAAATTACTCTATTTTTTTCTTTAATCATATAAAAAAATAAATTCTACTGATCCCATCTTAAAAATTGAAGCCTACAGAACACACAGATCATTATAAATATAAAATATCATAGCTCTGCAACCGATACTTTTTTTAATCTTGTGGGAAAGTCGGCAATTTAGAAACTGAAAAAAATCAAGTTTAAAAGACTTAATTTTAATTTTTTCATTAAAATTTATCCTTTTACACTTAAATTGTATCAATTTCATATATTGAGGCTTCTTTGTCCATAAAATGCATATATATATATAAGCGCACACATTTTTTTTTTTTTTTTTTTTTTTTCTTATTCTCAGTGTCTTAAGAGCCCTTTTTTGTGAAAGGTACAGACCATTTCCGCTCTCTTTATTCACGCCTGAAAATTAGAAATAACACAAAAATACTTTATTTTAAAACCTGGAAGTTTCATGATATCTAGGTGATTAGCTAGTCCATCATTAAGTACCACTGTTGTTTCATTTTAGACCAATAAATGACCAATTTTAGACCAAGCTGTTCTTTTGGAAGATCCTGATATCTTTAGTCAGAAATTTTAAGCTGTAAAATTGAGATTCTCTATAGTTTTGCGTCTTTCTGCCTAAATACTTTTTTTAATAATTTGAGTAAAGATAGTTCTATTAAAAAAACTAAATATTAAGCTACATTCATAACAAGATAGGTATAATGTTAAGAAGAAATTATTATGTTCGTGGGAGAAATTATTTTTCAATGATTTTTCACTTTAGTAAACAAATTATGAAGTAGCAGCATATATGAAGATTTAGAGCACGCTTCACTATTTAGTGAACGATAATATATCGTTATATAACCCTATGCCATATAAAATATTAATAGTATACTCCAAATTCGAACAGAGCTTGTAGACTAAAGTGTCAAATCAGATGTCAACGTATCATTTGATAGTGATTTAAAACTACGAGGTGATTCGCGAACATACCTCATGTTGCTTCAAAGTGCGAGATACTGATGAAACAAATAACAAATCAAAAAATTCCAAACAGAACCAAGAGATAAAACTATTTATTTACATTTTTCTAAGGGTAAGTCTTTTTTGACATTTACATTTTTAATTGCTGAGAGCGAAGTTATTGTCAGAGTTTTAAGAGGTTTGCTTTAAAAAGTTTTTAACATTCTGCATTAATTTCTTAAAATATTTTTGAAAATTCAATTCTCTGAACGTTTAAAGGTATTATCCCCCCATAATGGCTTAGGGTAGTGGTCCTTAAACTTTCGATCAACGTGCCCCTCCACCCCCATCTTATTTTGTGAATCCACCTAAAATCGCTGTCTCCCAAAATTTGAACACCCTTTCTTGACTCCCAACACATAACTAAAAGATTTAAAGGTTCCTCTATAATCTTAAGACGGCTAAGGCTACTTTAGCAGGCTTTTTTGCCACTTCTTTTTTCGTTTAATGTACCCAACGTACTTGCGACAATTTTTTTTTTTAAATTAGACATATGAGGATTTTTTGTTGTTTTTAGATTTCTTTAGTACATTTTATGAAAAATATGCTAAAATTAAGAGCAGAAAAAGAAATTATTGTTTCTAAAATGGGAAAAAATGGGTAAAAAATTACAAAAAATAACATAAACGCGGCCCATTCTGTACCAAACGTTTATAAACAAATTTTCAATTCTGATCTGTTGCTGTTTGAAATGACATTTAGGATAAGAGATATTTTAATTTTTACAAGAACTAGAGAACTTTACCTTAGTTATATGAATTTGCTTAAAAAACAGGGATTATGTTAACAAAAGGGACTGTAAATTTTGTAATAAAACAGTGATGATAACAGAAATCCTTCTACTATTATACTGAACATACACAACAAATTTTAGTTCCTTATTTTCAAAACTTTTTCAGTACTCGCTGGTCCCGTTTGAAAATTTTCAAAAAACATTTTTTTTAGTAAAACGCGTTTTTAAAGTATGACATCTTTCTTAAAAGTAATGACATCTGTTTTTTTTTCTAAAACACTTCTAGTTTTTGTTCTAGAGAACGGAAAATAATGAACTTGGCATTTTTATAAAGCTAATAAGATGGCCTATAAAATAAAGTCATAAAAATGTTGTCAATTTTTGGCAAAATTCTCAGTTTTAGGGTAGAAGAAAGCAGTAAGCATCTAATTAAAAATATTACAAAACACTAATATGAACTAACACTACATGAACAATATTCTTGACTAAAATAATGTTCTAGTAACGTTTTTTCATTGGAACTATTTAGTTACTAGTCTACAATGGCACAATTTTTCGCTAAGACCTTTCAGAATCTGTAAAAAAGCGATATCTAAACACTTAAGGAACCGACGCAGAGCCCCGGAGTTCCGCAGACGAGAGTTTTAAAAACGGCTGACTTATGGAACCATGATTAATGTGATCACAGACACTCTCGTTTCTTTTGCAAAAGCCACTGAGAGGTATAAAGTACAATTTGATTGATAGGACAAATTTGAGGTATAGGTCAATTTTTTAAGAGATTCGAAGCGCCAAAAATTCTTCTTTTGAGAGAAAAATGTCCCGTGAAGCATGATTATTACCTGACTATTTCTGTTTAAAAAATTTCAGAAAAGGTTTTTAAAAATAAATGAAATTTTCTTTCTTATAATTACCTTCTTCAGTACCATAGTAAGAGATTTTAATTTCCTCAGTAAATTAATGAAATTTTTAGTTAGATAACCCAGTAATTGGACTATTGATGCTTTGTTTTACGTTGGTTAATCAGAGGAAATATATTTTCAAAATTCCTTTAGAACTCTATATTCTTCCCTAAATGTTTCAAGTACTGTAGATACCGTACCAGTCAATCGTTCTTGTTAAAAAATGGATGAACAACTCAAATTATTTTTTTCTTACACCAAGAATGTTTTACATACCTTGGTATGCTTTCTCAGATAAAATAAATAAGAAGAAAGTAAGGTACACGCAAATAAATGCTTTAATGTTCTAGTTTCACAATACAAAATCATAAACTCTAGTTTAATGCAAAATCATCAAACTGTTTGACAAAACACATAAAGAGAGGGTTTCAGGAGTGTTAACTTTCTCTAGGGGGCTGAAAATTTAAACAATATTCAACTATATATAACTCTTTGAATAAATAATTCGAATCTCTTACACATTATTTATAAGGGAATGGAGCTTCAAAAAAGGGTAGAATGTTTAAAATATAGTCATAATTTTTAAAATCATAAGCATATGAAAGTAAGAAATATTTCTATAAGAAATATTAATTAAGTTTTTTACGTTGCGCATGCTACTTTCTAAAGTAGTACCTTTAATTACTAGCAATAACTTGATTTATAAAGTTAAATGTATACTTATTACACCGTAGAAATTTTAAATAAATAGAATAATAAAATATATTTTTTAAAAATAAAAAATAAAAATTAAAAAAAATTTTTTTTTAATTTCAATATTTTTCAAATATTTTGAAATGCAAAAAATATATTATTCTTAATTTACTAGGGTTTAAAGAGAATGATACATTTTATAATTCCTTAATGTTTTATGAATCAAAGGCTATTATTTTACAAAATAGCGTGCGCAACGCAAAAATTACTTAATATTTATTGCAAAATTATTTCTTAATTGCAAATGCTTATAACTTTTAATATTATGATTATATTTCATACATTTTTTTAAAACCATAATCCTTTGTATATAACGTGTAAAAGATTCGAATTATTTAATTTAAATTTGATAGAAGTATACCTGTTTGAAAATTGTTCATATTTTCACCCCTGAGACATCTTAAGGTTCCAATAAAATTGTTTTTCGCTTCTTTTTTTCTGTATTGAGTTTTGTTACGCCTGTATTTTCCATTTTATTCCTCTGTATGGCTAACGCACAGTGGTATCTGGTATCTCATCTTTTGTTTGTTCTTCTAAATTTTTAGCAGTTTATTTAAAACAGATCAACTACAGGTAGAATTAGAAAATTATAATACCTTTTACTAAAAATTTTAATGTATTTTGATTGCAATTTATTCATTAATAATATTAATTTTTGTTCCAAATGGAACAAACACGCGTTTTATATTTAGTAACTGGGATACGTGTTATCGTAATTTTACATAAACTGTCAAAATTGAGGTTTATTGAAATGATTTGTAGTCACCTTTCAAATTCTGAGTTTATTTTGCTTTGATATTTCATTTCTGCAGCCAGTCGCTTTAAGAACTATTTTTCACTTAAAAACAGTGCTGAGTGAATGGCATTAAAAAGTTTATAGCTTTGTGTTGAATCTTCTGTTTTCTACAAGAATTTCAGCCTAAAATTTAGGAATATTCTTGCTTTTTTTTAATAAGTTGTGAGTTTTTCTTCATTATAGGTGTTTTTTCCCCCACAATTTTTCAAGTTCCAATTGAAGCGCGATTATAATGTAAGGAAAAGCGTTGCTTGCAATTATTAAAGTTTTTTATCATAAAATAAATACAACAGAAAGTGCTAAGCATCCAACTATATTTTTAACGCTGTTTGAAATATTAATTACACAACATTCGAAATAATATTTTTCAATAGCGTATACTAAACTTTAGATACAAATATTACTGACAATAATACAGAAAAGCTCTTATATATTTTATTTAAGCATTTGGAATATTTTAGCGTATCGTTTTAGTATGTTTTCTATTTGAAATAGGAAAAGAAGTATGCCCTCCGATTTATATGATTGATTGTCCATTTGGACGTCGTGTAGAATGCTGCTCCTCATCTGACTACTCATCGGAGAAAGTTTGTTGCGTACTTGCATGTAAGGTAATGTGCATGAAGCCCACTGCGGGAACGTCAATGGAAGTAGAGGCTGATGAGAAAGAACGTCAGGATTTGATAGATGGGAATCGGTTCCCTGAGATATCTCAGAAATAATATTTCATTTAAAATATTTAAAGGAGTTGTAAATAGCATTTTTATTACAGTTTACTGGAGTCAAACAAAAGCAAGATCGAATATATTTAAAATAGTTTTTCAAATCATATTATGTATTAGACATTATTTTCTTGTAAGAGAATAAAAACATTTATAAAATAAACAATTTTTTTTTGAAAAAAAAGTATGATTTTTTTTTTCTTATCCATTTTGTAATGACTTTTCAATCAGGATTTACTTAGTTCACTTTTTGTTTCTTAAAAGAGTTAACATTTTATTTTATTTTGCCAAAGTGTATTTTTAGGCAAAAATGGCCCAAAATATCAATAAAAAAATCACTGAATCGATTTGTTACAGAGTTGAAAATCTCTTTTCCAAAACGTGTAAAATTGAAGCACTTCAAAGTAGAGGAAATTAAATATATTTTGAAAAGAAGAAAAACATTATTCTTTGCATAGCTATTTTGTTGAAAAACTGTGGGAAATGATGTCTTCAAACCAGTGCTTCTCAAACTTTCAATACTGGCGAGCTAATTTTCAATCCTACTTTTTATCGTGCGTATTTTCCTCCGTATACAACAATAATGTATTGAATGCAATAATAATACAGTTTGACGCCAAAGCTATAATACGATCTTAATTACACTTACTTCCAAAAGTTAAGCACGAAGAAGTAAAATGCAAAAAAATCAACAAATACTGCTTTGATTAACACAAAATTTGGCTATAAAGTAGCATATATATTTATACATAAAACAAAATCAATAATTATATACAGAAATGAAAACAATATTAAATTTTTGTAAGGAATCAGATAATGTCCTACTGGAGACTTGAACAGAATTATGCATAAAGTGAAAATAAACAGCATAAAACGAAAAAAAGGACATTAACATGTTTTACTTTATTTTATATTATATATTGAATTAAATAGCAAATTAATTTTTAAAAAGTTTTTAAATTTTCTCTATTGTACATTTCATATACTTTCATTTTATTTATTTTATGTATTTCATTTATTTTTGAATATATTTAATATATGTTTCTTGCAAAAACTAGTCAGATAATGATATTTCTTATTTTTCGTAATTTTGAAGTAAGACAGGCTTTTTATAAAAAGCTTATATTTTTGTTTAATGTTTTGAAATTGAACTGCTTTAGGCCTTATTTTAATGGTATATATCTATACAATATATTAACAACTTATTACAAAATTTAGATATTGTTTTGATATTTATTTATTGATTTGTATTCTTCAAATTGCGTTTTCTCAGTTTGAGTTTTTTCATGAAAACACAATATTTAAAAGTACAAAACTTCTACAGATATTTATGAAACAACTTGAATTTTGGTCTGTATGTTTATTACAATGTACTTAATAAAATTAGGGATCCATTTTTCAATATTTTGATTAGAAAAAATTTTATAAAAGAAAATGTAGCAGAAATCATGCTTTTTTAGCCTTTTTTCCGTTGTTGTATACGGAATAATACATTTTAATTTTTTTTTTCCAAAACTTATTTGTTTATTGCAAAATAGATCCCTAAAGTTATTGCTAATAGTCTTATAAGCCTAAAAAAATTTTTTGGTGTGAAAACAAAAATAATTGTAAAAGAAGAAGAAATTTAAAAATCGTTAAAATTTTTTTAAAAAATTAAATTTTTAAATTTTTTATTAAAGTTAGCTTTATTTTTCATGGTAAAATTTCTTTGTTTAATAGTAACTGTTTATAATATACACAAAAGATATTTTAAAACCCTTAAATAAAAAAAAAATTGAAAAAAGGTGCCGAGTCTTCTTAATAGGGTATGTGATACTCCCTCATCTGTGTGTAAAATTTACATCTTCTGACCATGTTTTCAATTAGGTGGTCAACCACCGTAGAATTAAACAATCTCCATTCTTCTTGTAGAGCAGTTTCCAGCTCAATAAGAGTGACTGGAGGTGGGAAACGTGAAGATACAGCACGGCCGAGAACATCCCAAAGATTTTCAATGGAATTAAGGTCGGGCGAATATGCTGGCCACGCCAAACGCGCAATCCCTTCACTCTCCAGGTAGTCATCGACGATGTCAGCTCTATGGGGGACGTGCGTTATCGTCCATTACAACAGAAGTAGGGCCAACTGCTGCAGCGTACAATCTCACAATGGGTTCTAGGACTTCATCTCGATACCGGACAGCCGACCCAGAACCCCGTTTAAAGATGTGCAGGTCGGTGTGGTATTCTAATGAAATCCCTGCCCACACCATAATGCTTCCTCGTCGGAATGCGTGATGTTCGGTGATGTTTTGGGGCTGATTGCGTGTTCTTTTTTTACACCATATCCTTATATGCTAGTCATCTGGCTCCAGAGCAAATCTTGATTCATCAGTAAACATGACATTGCCTCAATCAGATACAGTCCAATTGCCATATTCCCGGCACCACTTTAATCGTATCTCTCTTGATTGGACGGATAGAGGAACACAAACTCGAGGTACCGGGCATACAGTCCATTCATATGTAATCTTCGGCGTACAGTAGCTGCAGGTATAGCCTTACCAATGGACGCTGTAACCATTGATGTCACACATGTGAAGGTCGCTCTGCGATTCCGCTTGGCTACAATAGCAATGTATCGATCTTCCGTGGGGGTTATAACCCTTGGTAGACCGCCTACGGGCCTTCGGACAACTGTCTGTGTGGTTTGAAATTGTTTCCATAAACGTGAAATTACAGAATGATGAACGCCGAAGAAAATAGCAACATCTGTGATCGACTGTCATACTTCAATGCGCCCCACAGCACACCAGCGCTCTAAATATTCTATTCGTTTTCTGTAAGTCATAGAAACACGTATGTCTTGAAAACAAATTGTACGAAAGTTTTAAACAACTTCTATCGGCACTTACAATCAACTTCAGTAACCCTTCATAAAGCTGGCTTCTTATAAGACTGCCCTTTTTGCATATTTCTTGACATGAAAGCACGATTGGCTTTTACCTAACATATTTGCATGCTTCCATCTACCTCTGCCGTGAATTGCATCCTCTTCAATTCTGATTGGCTTCCGGAAATTAGCATTTTCCTCTCCGTGCTTAACTTTTGGAGGTGAGTGTATAAACCATACCAATTAACAAGATACGTTTTAAATTATGTATATGATACTTTAAACTAATATATATTTTAAGTAAATTACTTTTAAGTAATAGGATAATTATTATGTTTTTTTCTTAGTCTATTTTTTTAAATTAGAACAGATTGCAAAATATTTACTTAAAGATTTATTTCCTCCATCATCCAATTCTAAAAGCACAAACGTCATTAGAAAAAAAGTTTAGTCCTGCGGAACACAGGGTCTTTTTAAGTGGTCCGGTCATAACCCTTGCTTTGAGAAATTCATTTATTTATTTATGAATATTTGGTGGGAAATATTCTTTGTTAAATAATCAAATATAACAATTTTGCTTTTTACTGTCTGTGTCGTATGGGTGTGAATCGATATATATATTTTTTTATTAGTGATAATAGACAACAGTGGGGTAGTGACCATTTAATGAGTGGAACTAATTTTTAGCTATCTTTCATGTCATTTAAGTGAAAAGTATTTGAAAAAAATAGATATTTTCAAAAGGATTGGGGTATTGATTATTTTGTACTAAAAATCAAGCATGGTTCAGTAATTGTTTGATTTGTCACAAAAGTGTATTTTAAAAATACCAATAAACCGGAATCGTTCAATGACACTATTCCTCGAAGATCTTTTTCAAGAGATAATTAATAGGGGTTCTTGAATAATCTTTACAATAGCAAAAAAATATTTGTCAGGTGTAATTCTCGGAGATAACAAAGACACTCTATGAAATTTGTAATATCATTGGTTAACATATGAAACCGTTTATTGTTGAAGAAATTGTGAAAGAATAGTCTTAAGGGCTTCACATTAAGAAAAAATTCAGTGACGAAAACAAAAAATAATTTTAAAAAAAAAGCAAAATATAGAAGTTATAATATTTTGATTAAATTCCACATTTCAAATTTTCTATGTTACCTTGATCTTAAAGCCTTTCTCCCCCCCCCCCCCATTAATCCTCATGTTGCGTCCTGCGGGAAATAGCTAGCATATGTATGCGGCCCGGCAGAAAAAAGTTTGAGTACCCCGGGACTAATCTGTTGCTCTCTATCATATTTATCACATCTGGCATTCTCGCGAACGTTTGCGTGAGTCTGGGCAATTTATCGGTCGTCTGCGCAAAACATGTAAAAATGCTGTACCTCGTACAATTCCAGTCAGTTGTTGGTCGAGTCGATACTTCTATTCTACCGAATCTACCTTGAATGTGCATTTTATAATTTGCACGCGTGCGTTCGTTGTAATTCAGAGAATTAAATATTTACGGCAGTAGATTAAAACAGAATCATAGATGCACTTATAAGTCGTAAGGGAACATTCGACGACAATAAAGTATCAACAAGTACACAGACGAGCATGGTTCCAAAAATAAAATCAAGCAAATATTCTGAAGAATACTTAAATTTTGGATTTACCACTACTGAAGTAAATGGAGAACAAAAAGCATCTGTGTGTTATGTGTGAAAACTTACAAATCCGAAGAACACGTGGAAGTTGTTTTTAAAACCAGTGAAAATCATTTAACCATGATGGCAAGGAATTTTAAAAAATATTTTCTTGCTGAGGACAACTTATTAGCAAGTTATAGGTTGGCTAGGGATTTATTTCAAAATACTTCAGAAGGGTTCTCAACTGCCGAAGAAGAAATCTTCATAGATTTTACATCCAGTGGCGAAAATAAAGTCATTCTTAACACGCTTTTATAAGTTTCACTTGCATGTAACGGAAACTTGGAACTCGATTTTCACCCACTTAAAAAGGTCAGATTAATTCGAAATTTTGCACACTTGTCAAGGACCGATGACAATACAATAATTTAATAATTTTGTCCCATTTTTCTCATCAGGATCGTCAGGAATCACGATAATCAGATTTGGCTACAATTCCATATACCACTTCCAGATTTGGCGACTAATTCCATATACCATTTTCAGATTTGGCGATTAATTCCAAATGCCATTTCCAGATTTGGCGACTAAAAGAAAAAGGTGTAACCCTACAGCGAGTGTTTTTAATTTAAAGCTATTTTTATGAAAGTATAAAATACACTTGTGTGTGTGGGGTTTATAAAAATAAAACAAGAAAAAGTTTTCTGTATGTGAGAAAGTGGAGGGTGGGTGTATGTAACAATTTCTTACTATAATATAAACATTTTTCTGAAAATGAAAATAAAAAAAAGGTTTTTATAAAGCAATACTTTTGGAAGTGATGATACCAATTAATATTATAGCAATACGTTTAAAAGGTGATAATACGATTGACACTTAATGTTACCATGTTTTTATTAACTCGCTTTCTTTAATGTCTGTGCGAGTGGAATTTTATAGTTGGGTCGTAGGGTAGAAGAGATATAAACACGTTTCAAAATAATTTAACCCTTTTTCAATTAAACTGAGGCATTCTGTGTGTCGAATTCCCAAACGTCATTCTATATTCTAATTGCACTGGGTCTAACGACTCAGGCTTTTCAATGTCTTGCTCTTGCATTTCTACGAGCTTATCAATTGTCAGCTCCTGATTAGGGTTAATAATTTTATCCAAAGTAGTATTTTACATTCCTTTAAAAACTAAGAACTGTGGAGGATATTTTTATTTCTGGGGGCTCAATGCAATAACAGCCCTTTGAAAATTTCACAATGTTGTGAATTTAAATTTCAAGCTTCGGGAAAGAAATTCTGTACCAGTAATACCTAAGTGCTTTATTCTAGAATTTTATGTTTACATTAATAATTAAAATTAATTTTAGTTGTTCCCTGCATACAAAAGTTATTTAAAGATAGTCATTAAAAACTGGAAATGTTTTTGTCTAATGTTTTTCACTTGAGTGAATCTCTTGTCCAAAATCATGAGTTCTTTCAAGTTCATTTATCCAACTAAATAAATGATTCTGGAGTGAGTGAGTGAGTGAATATTAACGTCGCAATTTAGCTTAGCTACACGACGGCTTTTGGCGACGGATCTCGTAATTTTGAACCCTGGTCAAGTGACGAGGATGACACCTGAGCTGGCACCCCCTCTCCTAACTACCACACCACACTAACCGGAGGACGTTTGAGCTCTCGACAGATGTAACGTGCATCGCTTCCCTACACGGTGGGTCTTCAGTGGTACTGGGCTCGAGCTCATGACATGACAGCCACGATCCAATACCATGGCCACTTAGCTACCGCGGCCAAATGATTCTGAAAAGGGTCTCTCTAGGGGTCTGTCAAACACATTGGTAATAAATAAATTATAGTTTAGAAAAACTAAAAAACATCCTTTTACCTTTAAACGAACTAAGTTGCAGTTTAATCTTTTAGTCGCCAAATCTGGAATTAGTCACCAAATCTGGAAATGATCCTGAAATTAGTAGCCAGATGCGGAATGGGATCTGAAAATGGGAAATTGTTAATCTTGTTGTTCCTGATCAGGACAATGGAACAAAATTATTAAATTATTGTATTGTCATCGGTCCTGGACAAGTGAGCCAAATTTCGAATTAATCTGACCTTTTAAAGTGGGTAAAAATTGCGTTCAAATATTTCGTTACATACAAGGGAAGCTTATAAAAGGGTGTTAAAAAGCAACAGTGTTTGGAAGGATTACGATTCAATTTTCATTTTCTCAATTATTCGACAAATGAAATTTTTTGGTATATTGAAGTATTGAAAATCGACGATTTAAGAACTATTTTATTATTTGTATTAAATAGCAATCGATGAATGTTGGCTGGATTTTCGATTTTCAAAGCCAATTTGACACTGATATCGAGCTCGTGTCTGGAGTTATTTCCGCCGAGTTGTAAGTTCGAGTCCTGTTGCCACCAAACCATCGTGTACAGAAATTGATTCATGTTACATCATCGAAGCTCAAAGCCCTCACTTTGATAAGGTGTAGAAGTTTGGAGAGTGGAGTGCCACCTCAAACTTAGTCCTCGTCACTTCACCATGATTTTTGATTTACAAGTTACGTGGTCAATGCAGCCTTCGTATTTCTTCTAATTGCTTTATTATTAAACTAGGTCATTTGTTAAACAAAATTGTGCGAAGTGGAAAATAATACAAACGACTAAAATTTTAACTAATCTCCTACTTTTATACGTTTGGCTTAGATCCAGGTGAAATTTTTACACAAATGTTTTATCTCTTATCTAATATTACTTGTACGTAAAATAGTCTATGACTGTGTGAAAGTTTTGAGAAAAAAAAGAAGAAAGAGTATAGAAGTAAGTGAGGAAAAAATTTAATTTTCAAATTAAATCCAGTTTTTCCGAGAAAAATAAAAGAGAAGAATTGGCATTTGTTTAAAAATAAGGTTTTCAAGAAACACAAGTTAAAATTAAATTTCAAAATTTCTGCCATTTTCAAAATTATTTTCAATAAACTAAAGCGATTAAATTTTACAAAAAAAAAAAAAAAAAAAAAAAAAAATTAATATCTCTCATTTTTTTTTTAGGGATACACACATAATACTAAAAATGTATGTGATTATATAGCACAATTCTAAGGAAACGTAGTATGTGCTGCCATCTTTTGGACAGTTAATGTTTTAATTGTTAGACTTGAAATTGTTTTTTCTTCTCTGCTTTACTTAATTCGAGTTTTAGAAAGGAGAATATTTTTACAGATATTACATTATCTTGTCTTTGTCATTTCTTTACTTACATGCTCCTTTGTTAAAATGAATTCAAATAATATTTCCAACTTTTTGTTACGATGTTGAATTCAATATTGTTTAATTGTTTATTATTTTATTTTAACAAAACAGAATTTTAACAATTTTGCTGATATTCATGAATTTATATTATAACACTGCTGGTATTTAAAATTAAAAGTGGCATTGTAAAACATTTTATTTTCTTAATAAGTTAATATTTTTGCGTCGATATATATATATATTTCAAAAATATACACGAAATAGTTATAAAAATAAGATAACTATAGTCATGATAGAATAAAATCTTTTAGCCACAGTATTACTATAAATTTATATATATATATATATATCTGACATTATCTGGTGCTAGCACAAGAGACAATTATTTAATTTAATACTTATCCACTGGAGTAGCTAGTCTTGAGTGGAGCCTGTATTATAATTCTTTGGGAGCATTTTACGGTTTTCTGTTTACACATGTTACGGCCCCATATCATTAATACAGCGGTAGCTATACAACCCTGTATTTATCTCTAAACTATGTAGAGCAGGGGTACTCAACCTTTTTTCCCGTCATGCCACTTACTTATGACTGCTATTTCAAGCGGGCCGCAACATGTGTCTGTATAAGGAGGGGGGAACTATAAGACCAAAGCAGCATTGGACAAAACAAAATTGATCAAAATATCAAAACTCCTCTATTTTTCGGCTTTTATTTCAATGCTTTATAAACAAACACACACAAAAAATGCTTTTATGCATTACTGAGTTAGGTGGTAGTTTCGATTTCCTTTCATCTTTGACCAAACGTCTTATTTACATTCTACTAACCAAAAAAAAAGTAAATTGATAGAAAAATTTATATTTTTTATTGCTTTAATGATACAATTTCGAGCTAAATTTTTAATACATTATTCTTTGATAATTGAATTTTTGCTAGGGTGAACACATCGGGCCAAAACCGGCCACTCATAAAAGGCCGCTGGGCCACCTGCGACCCGCGGGCCGCAGGTTGAGTTGTCTGATGTAGAGCTTATTTTCATTGAAAGACTATTACATTTACGTCACACTGGAAATTTACTTTTCATCCCTTAATACAAAAATCAGAAACGAAAATTATATTTAGAAGAATATTTTCAGTTTTACTTTAATTATTGCTTTTTTACTTAACTGTTGCTTTGCTTATTTGTTGCTTTTTTTTTTTGCTTTTTTACTTCTTTACTTTAATTAACTACAATTTTACATTAATATTTTCTTTTGACTTTTTGTAATTGTGAATTGGAATTTTGTAATTATACTTGCCAAAATGTATAGAGGAACTGATTATGAATATTTTTTTTTATCTTTAGAAGAAATATATATTCCTGTGTGTGTATGTTAAAAAATAAATAGTCTCCAAAATAAAAAAAAGTTTCGGAATGCCTAGAAATTGTTAGATGAAATAATCTATATAAATAAAAATGTAATGTGTGTTTGTTCAAAGCCTCTAATCTCCGAAACTACTGGAGAATTTCCTCTGAAATTTTGACATATTGTTGAGCTTGAATCTGGACGGGTTTTTATGTACTCATTATTTCATAATTCACTCTAAATTTTTTGAAATTTAATTTTTAAGTGATTTTTGGGTGTTATGACGTCATATGATGTCACGTTTCTCAATGAATACGGAAATTTATATGTTACAACAGTTTTTTCGGGATTATTAGATATTTTTATTATAATTATGATTATCGATTGGAATATTTATCTATTTTTTTGTTCTTTCATTCTTAATTAGGATAATTTTTCGAATAAATCATTTTTTAATGATTATTCTTTTAAGAACTAAAAGTTTGTTTTGCAATGGTGGCAACATTCGATAGTATCATGGCGGGATGTTGATTTTGTTTCCAAATTACAACTTACTTTTTCAGTAATTTCACGCAGAATTTTTTATTTTTTTTAGTAATATTATTTGTTATAATTATTTTTACAAATCAAAACTTCGCATTGATATGGGTGGTTTAGTTCTTCTGCAATTAACGTTAGTATTGAATTTCTGTTTTCGTTATTTGCTTTAGATAGAATGAAATTAATATTATGAATATTAGAAGCGCCTATTTTATCTTTCTCTCCAGTACTTTTTTCACTGAATGTTT